>JANHZT010004759.1:27299-44224 GCA_032468215.1 Stegonotus admiraltiensis | reverse complement strand
GGACGGGTGGGGGGGATAAAATGTTTGTATTTCTTATAAAACTTGTTAAGAAAAAAAAAAAAAGAATTCAGACTAGCCCATTCTATACAGGGAGTCCTCGGCTTACAACCGTTCCTTTCGTGACCGTTCGAAATCAACAATGGCAGTGGAAAAATGTGGTGTGCGACCATTTTTTATACTTGTGACCGATGCAGAATTTTGGTCACATGACCAAAATTCAGATGCTTGGCAACTGGCTCATATTTATGATAGTCGCAGTGTCCTGGGATCACACGTGACTCCTTCTTGCGACCTTCTGACAAGCAAAGTCCATGGGGAAGCCAGATTCACTTCAAACCTGTGTTGCTAACTTAACAACTTCAGGGATTTGCTTAACAACGGTGGTGAGAAAAGTCGTAAAACGGGACAAAATTCATTTTAACAACTGTCTCGCTCAGCAACAGAAATTTTTGGGCTCAATTGTGGTCGTAAATTGAGGACTACCTGTATCTGTGTTTTTATCAGCCTTGAAGGTTCAATTAAGCTGATTTATTGCTAAAAGCCCATAGACGGGAATCTTTTCAAGTAATGCTCAGCACTGCTTGGAATTAGATAAGGGTCAGTGGCACTGAAGGGTGGCTGTGATGTCCTTTCTGCTCGCTGAGCTTGGTTGTTTGCTTGCAAACATTTCATGACCCAACATCGTCAGTGGTAGAAGAGAGTGGGGTTTGCAGAGAGGAGGAGGAGGAGGAGAAGAAGAGAGGAAGAGGAAGGGAAGGAAGAGGAGGAGGAAAAGAAGGAAAAGAAGAAAAGAAGAAAACAGAGGTGGAGGAGGGAGGAGGAGAAGAAGCAGAAGCAGGAAGAAGAAGAAGAAGGAAAAGAGGTGGAGGAGGGAGGAGGAAGAAGGAGGAGGAGAAGGAGAAACAACAACAACAACAGTGGGGTCCTTGGTGCTCTCTGAGCATGGTTGTTTGCTTCCAGATGTTTCACGACCCAACTAGATAACATCATCAATGCTAGAAGGAAGTGGGTTTTGCCTTTGGTTTATATACTAGTAGCTTATTCTGTCAGTCTTGGTGAGGATGTTCTTGGTCGTTCTTTGATTTGGCTGTTGTTTACTGTTTGATTGTCTGTCTGGGTTGGTACTTCCATGCCTGGGCTATTGTATAGCTCACTTGGACTCTTCGTTGGCCGTTGGTAGCAGTTTATCTGGTCATCTCCTCCTTGCTGGGCTTGGGGGAAGTGGGGAGCGGGGGGTCTGGAGTTTCCCCATTGAGGACTGCCTTGCCCTCAGTTCTGGAGGGCTTTCACTCAGCTGTGAGTGTTCTGACGTAGGCTTCTTAAAAAGCAGGAAGCAGAGTCTTGGTCTCGGCAAAACCCCTTCTATTTGCACACCTGTGAATTCCTTTCATTCGCAGTCAGCAAGGCTTGGCAAACAGTCTTTCAGAGGAATATTTATCAACACAAACCTTATCTCACTTGGAAAGCTGCCAGACAACTTGTTTCCAAATGCAGAACAAGGCAAAACTTGGCACAGAGTCTCTTAGAGTCACGAACAGATCTTCTCATTCTTGAAATGACCGACCAAGCGAATTGTTTCCTGCAAAAGCCCCTTCCGCGTTATTCTGCCCCAGCTACGGACCCCAAAGAACGCAGCACACACAAAGTGTGTTCAAATCTTAGTTTACTAAATAAACCAGTTTTTTACAACAACAGCTATTAATTAACTGCATTAACAGCCGCCAAGAATTTAAAGAATAATACTGAAAGTTTACTGTGGTTGGCAGAATGCCCAGAAGCAATTTGCAGGAAGCTGATAAAATAAGCAAGACAAGACATGAAGGTATATGAACGAAGTTGTTCCCTGCAAATTGCTTCAGTTGGCGTTCCTCCTTAAATAGGCTAAAGGAGTGGCCAATTAGTCTCAAGCCTTACTCTCGAGGAGACCTCCTCCTGAGGAGCCACTAACGCCTTTTGGCAGCTCTGCGCACCCGTGCATCGAGAAGAGGCTCCTCCTCTTCATCCTCTTCACTTAAGGGAGCCTCTGGAGGTTCTGAAGGCCCTGGCTGAATCCCCGCCTCTGGCACCACATCTTCTCCAGCCTCCTCACTGTCTGACTCGAGTGCCAACTGCACAGGCTGCTGGTGCAGCACCACATCAGCCTCCTCGCTGTCGGAATCAGCTACTAGCTGCACAGGCCGCTGAAGGGCCACAACAGGGTGAGATGGTCTCTCAAGTAACCTGGACTCAGGCCATAAAGGGCGTTAAAGGCTATACTTCCTAGAATGCCATAGGTTGCATTTATATTTACTTTCTTGAGTTTTTTAAAATATTGTTTTGTTATAGATTTAGCTATTTATCATCAAGAGGTTTGATGCTGCACACCACCCAACATCCTGTATTTAAATCTTACATCACCTGGAGAAAGAGCATGAAAATCACTTCATCCCTACTTCCTAGAACATTCAAATCTAGTGGCAATTTCTCTAGGCCTGGGGAGCTGAGTGGCAGTACTTTAATTGTACAGACTTTGACAGGAGATAAGGAATGGCTGACTAATACCTGAGCCAGAATACCAGCCAGGGAAGATCCACATTGTCTACAAATATAATTTAGTTTAAGATTTGCTCTGACCTTTTAAGATCTGGCCCCTTTATATCCCTTCCTTCGTCCTACTTTTTATTCTGGATCATGTTGTCATAACTGTAAGGCTGATAACAGACATCATTTCCATTTTTGGCAGGGTTACCGTGAGCCAACATGGAGATTAATAATTGCTATACTATCAGAATGAGAATAATAGATAGCAAATCAGCAAACTGGATCAGAGCCTCCAAGGATGACAAACTGAAAGAGGTGTTCTTTCTGATACTGTAGTCCCAATTTATGAAGGACTTTCTAGTTTTTTAGCTGTAGTTTTGGGGGAAAAAAACATGGGACCAGTGAGCCTCATGTAAATACTGGTACAGTATTTGCAGACATCATCCAGTTCCTTACAGTTGCTTCAATATTTTGTATTTGCTAAACTTTCCAAGATGCCTTTCATATAAATTTCCAAAGCATGGGATTACTCTGGCAGAGTTATCTCTCTTAAAGTAAAACTGAAGGGTATATATGGTCTAAGACAGTGTTTCTCAACCCTGGGAACTTTAAGAGGCTTGGACTTTAATTCCTATTCTGATCAAAGGTTTGAAGAGGAACTTTGTGATACAGAGCATACTAAAGGCAGACTTTGCTCTAGAAACACTCCAAAACTATCAAGTTGATCCTTTAGAGCAGGGCTGTCAAACTCCTGGCCCACTGGCTGGATGCATCACGCGCTGGCCACACCCATGCCCAGTTTAGCAAAGGGGGGGGAGTAGCAATACATCACATGACGGCACTGTGACAGCTTGAGTTTGACACCCCTGCTTTAGAGAGAGTGCATTCTTGTCTAGAACAAAGTTATTTGTTTGTTTGTTTATTGCATTTGTTTAGCAACCCATTTAAATACCATACTTTGGATGTCTTATATTCCAACATTAAAACACTATATAAAGCTAATGTCAGCCTTGGAAGCCATCTTTTTCTTTGGATCTTCAGGGCTGCCACACTTAGTACTGTAGGAAAACAGGACGGGGGTTGCATGGAGTTGGTGGAGAGATATAGCCATAAAAACATTCCTTTCTCTGGGACTCAAGGACGTTCAGCCTGGACCTGGAGAGGCGTGACTGGGAGGCATCTCCGGTTGGGATGGTGGATTGATTGGACCATGTGATGGACATGTCAGATTCAGGTTTTTCCTGATGTGCCAATATGACATTTCTAATAAAATGGAACTTTGAGGAACTGCTGGCTTGGAGTCTTCATTGGTTGGGGGTGTTACTTGGAACCCTGACAGCTAAAATCACACCAAAAACATAATCCAAACCAAGAAAAACTAAAAAAATCTGGTGCTGCAGCCACTCATTATTGATGTAACCCCTAATGTTCTCATCCTGCTCTGATCTTACCCAATCACTCATTCCTTTCATCCACTTGTTTGAAGAACCTTAACTTTATGCTATCTCAAATGTAAATGCCAAGTGGTTGAACAGAAGTATCTCAGCCCTATCTCCTAGAAACAGCCATCCAGATAATCCCTGCAAAGATATTCCATCATAACAAACTTGAACAAATATCTTTAGAAAATATACTAAATGATAGGCCAGTGAGAGACAGGAGGATCAAATAGAATGGATAATTACTATTAGAGCATCTGTGCATTTGAAAAATTGGATTCTCTGAGCCACCATTTTATACAACTACAGTTTTATATTTCAGCCTACCGAGCAAGATGTTATGACCTAATCTTTTTTCTCCCTGCATGGAATTTCATCAGAATGTGTGAATTCTGGGAAGAACTAAAAAGCTCTTAAGCACCTTGTGTGGCAGCAGTTACCTATACTTCATAAAACTGCAACAGACTTTATTAAGAGCATCCATTACAAAGGTTTCTTTTTGGTATGCTGGCACAATTATAGGATATTTTTATAAGCAAAGTTCATAATGACTTAGCCTGCTGCTGCATGGCTCTTGTAAGCCACTGCTGACAATAAAACAGTGCCAGGGACTCATTTTAAATTTAAATCCTTGGCTGAAAGACAGATTTATGCTAACATTGCTAGATATATTTCTTGTGCTTCCTTGTGACTAGATGAACTTTATTTTACACATATTTTTTGCCAGCTGTTAATCTACAAAACTTATAATGGAAGTATGTCATTTATCCCAACACTTACTGATACAGCAGTCTTTGCAGCTGAGCAGGTTAATGTTGTGGTGGCATCTTTAATATTGATTTCCAATAAAGGGATTTTTTTCCTAATTAAGAATTCCCATAGTTTCCGCTTGATAACTCCATATTAGTAATTGGACTTGAAATACATACATTTCTGTATTCCTTTGTCAGGAATATCAACTTTCCTACTGAATAAACATAATTTGAACTTCAGATTGCTAGTATATTTATTTATTTATTTGTGAAATTTATTAGCTGCCCTTCTTACCCAGGGTAACTCTGGGTGACATACAATCAGTATACAGCTAGTCCTTGTTCTATTATCACAACTCCTGTTGCTAAGCAAGGAGGCTGTTGAGTGAGTCATGCCTGGTTTTACAACTTTTTAAAATGAATTGCTACAGTTGTTAAGTGAAATATGCATTTAGTGGATCTGGCTTCCCCACAGTAACTCTGCTTATCAAAATCCAACTAGGAAGTTTGCAAATGACCTTGGGATGCTGCAACTGTCATAAATACATGCCAGTTGCCAAGCAACCAAATTCTGATCACATAAGTATGGAGATGCTACCACGATTATAAGCCCAAGGACAGGTTATAAGTCACTTTTTTCAGTGCTGCTGTTACTTTGAATGGTTACTAAACAAATGGCTGTAAGTTAAGGAGTATCTGTAGAATGCAAGTGAATTCTGAAAAATATTAGTTTACCTATACAGACAAGTATAGCATTTGCTCAATCAAGATCCAGGAGAAAGCAGTTTCTGATTAAGTGGCTATCTTTATTTGCATCAAAATAAGCAAAGAAGTAAGCAAGTAAGAATAATCCTTCCTGCTCAGGATAAATTTACTCCAGAATTATCAGGTATCATTCTTAACCTCTTACATGTGACTGACTAGTTTATTCCACCAACATATAAATATCATTTCAAAGAAATCTAAACTAAACTTTGTGTACATTTAAATAATGTTAGTAGTGCATGTATAAAGCTCTATTTTACAAGCTAATTGGACAGATATATTAGAATTATATCTTTCTCTGTTTGAAAAGACAAAAGACTTCCAGAGGAAAGATTAGAACATCCAACTGATCAGATTCTCATGAATTGAGCCACAGAAGTATTTTGCAGATTTAAATTCCAAATAAAAGTGTTTTTTAAAAAATACATGTCTTTTAAAAAGCTCTTTAGTACTGAATTCCTTGGAATAAACATATGCCATATTCTCCTACTTTGCCGCAAAGCAAGTTACTGCTTAAAATTAATCGGTTTGGGTTATTTTACTTGCGATTCATTTCAGAACATCTTTGCCTTCATCACAGTATGTATACATTTCTCTCATCAGAAGTCTAAGTACTTCACAGAGGGAAGTGAGATGTGAATTTTCTTTTACAACAGTTCCATCACTGAGCAATGACAACGGCAAACAACTATCTCTTGCACACAAAAACTGCTTGGGGTTAATTAAGAATCTCAGAACCAGACCATGACTTCAAACAACTGTCATAATATTATTATAAGGCTAATGAATACAGTGTTTGCTGTTTCTTTTGTGTTAATCTTTTATTAATGAGAATTAAAAATGCACTTTTAATTTTAACTTGAAGGATTAAGATCGGCTGTTACTGAAGGGGAAAAAATTAACTAAATGAAACAATTTTCAGTGTGTGTCAGGAAGATACAGCTGGGAGAAACCCTGAAAGCTAAAGTTATATTCAGATGGCTAATGTTTTTCATGGCCAATCTCACAGGTCATTGCTCTCTTTAATTAGTAGCTTTTGCTAACATAAAAAGCATCAAGTAATTTTTAACACTGACTGCAGCTGCCTACTCCATTAACAAATTGTTATATTAACACACTCTACCTTGCATTGTCTATCTTTAAATGTTTCTTTGGCATTTTTTATGGATCTTAATTAACTTTGTCCCCTTCATGCTCATCATTGTAAGCACTAATGGTAGGAGGAATGAAATAGTTAACTTACTATACACTTGTGCCAACAGTACTCCCAAACATTGCATAGAGCTATTATCATGTACCTGGACAACTGGGCCTTTTGGTTTTCTCCATCTTACCCAAAAAATAATCAGAATGGTAAGAATATTATACTTATTCAGCATAAATGATGAGTTTAATTTCTGCCTCGCAGAACTTTCTTCGCATACTAGTCTTGTATAGTAGATCCCATAGCATGTTTTGATATTGAGAGTGTCTTTAGTTGTTGTGGTAGTGAAGGAGTTTGTCAACCAATAAAGATTTACTTGTGCATTAGCGCAGAAAAATAACAAACACAAATATTACAAATAGAGATAAGAATGCATGGGATGAATGGGAATGGATTGGACACTCACACATATTTACTAAATCATATTACATTCAGTATAGATTTCCTACAGAAACAACTTAACAATTTATGGAACAGAAAATAATGAATTTGTTCCTTAAACTCAAAAGTTTAGCAAGGTTTTAGAACATTTCTATCACATGCCCAAAATTCTGCATTGCTCTTTTGTTGCTCATATTATAAAGATCTATATTTTTCTAAATGGTATGGTGAACATAGATTTAAAAAGTGCAAATTATAGATCAAGTAAAATATTTACACTAGGTTGTTTGATACAGCTTTCATTAAGTATATTTTTCTAAGTGATGAACAAATGGCAGTGGATGGAAGAAGATAATCAAACAGCCTAATCCAAGAATCATGACATTCTAAAAATGAAAATAGTTCTAAATCATCAGATCTGTTGCTTACTACTTCTAAGAACCAATGAAAAGTCTAAGATAAAAATACTTCCATATAATCTCATGGTCTGGCATTTAAAAAGCTATTTCGGGAACTCATAAAAAAGTCAGGATAATTTTGCTAGCAAAACGTTTAGTAATACTTTATTAAACTTGCTTGCCACCTGATTCAATGACTCTAGATTTTTATATAAATTACATTATCGAACAAGATGATAGTTAAATGATAGTTTTTTAAAGTCACAAGTTTTTCAGATCATGGGAAAGATACAGAGCATAAAATTAGTGAATATGGAAGGAAAACAAGTCACCCTAAATTCTGAAAGAAAAAAGGGAATGAATGCTATCTCAGTTAATATAACAAATGAAATATTGTCATGTGTGTAAAAAATCTTTCTTGTACATATTCACAGGAGCATGTTAATTTTAAAAGGCTACATGGAAAAATCTTCAAATAGCCTTTTGAAGCCAGGCACAAAGGATATAACAGATGTGTACAAATGTGGCTATAGACCATGATCAGAATGAAGAAAGCATCATGTGTAAGATGACTCCTCTAATATCTACCAATCCTTAGACCCCTTAGAAACTATTCTGTTAATGTTGAGGAATCCAAGTTAATTATTGTATGCTGTGGAGAAAGATATGAACGGGTTTTCAAAAAGTTATATACTTTCCCTCTCACTCAAGACCATCTCTTCTCCTCTCAACTTCAAACTCTGCCCACTTTATAATCTTTGCAAAGAGGTTTTGGCAACTTTGTAGTGAGATAAATAGAAAGAGTAACAAAGTTTATTTCTCTCTGTTGCTAACAAAACTTTTTAACTAATTCAATTGTTTTCAGAATCATAACACAGAGAACAGCATAGCCCCATAATATATTATAGACAATATAAGTCTATTCACAAAAAATAGTTATTATCTACAGTACTGGTGTAGGTAGGAAGTTTGATGACACTTGTAAGATGCTATTATTCTGACCGACATAGCTTTTTAAATATGCCATTTCTTCCACAGAAATTGTTTGAAGTCTTCTACAGCAGGCTGCATACTATTACTTTATAACTTAATTTGCACTTTTGAAATGAACCAAATAAAATCAAATTTCTAGTAATAACCATAACTAATAAAAAGACTGATGTGCAAAGCATAGAGTTTGAATTTAGTTGCAATCTACTCAAAGTTATGTAATTGCTAACTTTTAAAATAGATAAGTATGAAAGAGTGAGTAAACCACTAATGTGACTTGTGGACCTCTCTTGACAGTCTGAAAATTTTTTTAAGTGTTTCATCAACTCCAATGAGTTATCTCTTAACTAAGCACAAAGGCATGGATGGATACAAGGATGAATGGATGCACTTGAACAAATGTCCAGTCTGTGGAGAAGATACTTAAAGCATTTTGCATACTATAGTAAGTAGTTCACAAGCCATGCCATATAAGCTGCACATGGAAAGAATGAGAGGCCATAAGTGAGTTTCTAGGCCTCAATCACTAACACCTTTCATATACGAAAAGCACACACACACCCCAGCAGTCTTTGGAAAATGGAGAAATAGAGAGAGACTAATAAATTTTTATTTGAACACAAAAGTTGGAGACCATTCTCCAGTAAAATAAATAAATAAATTGAAATATACAAATAATAACCAAATAGGATGGCATTACCTAGTATCTGGAGGGGAGGTATATCCTCAAAGAATATTATTCAGGTTTCAGGTGACATTAAATCCTTTCCCTCCAATTCAGGTTCCTGCTTTCGTATGGCTAGTAAATCAAAGTTCAAAGGATTTGGGAACATGCCAGGCTACCAGTAAGTCCAAGGCTAGGCTGTACTTATGAGAAGGACCATTCCTGTGAATTGGCACCTTTATGCAGCAGCTGCTTTTCATGTGATCAAAGCAAGTTTTTGTGCCACTACAGCATAAGGCCTATGATGCATTTACATATGTAGATGTGACTGTCAGAAAAATTAGCAACAACTTTTGTTTTCTGTGCTTAGCAAATCACTGTGCGCTAACTGAAAAAGACAGAGATAAAAATGGAGCAGCTATTTCATATCTGTCCCATTTTCAATGACAGAGCAAGCTTTGATAAGCTCCTTTTAAAGGGTTTTGAAGTACAGTACAAACGATTCTATTGATTCCTGATTTCAGAATAGTACGGCTGTCTTGAATATACAAACCTGCATTATATGTAACATTGCCTAAGGCACACTTCAGTTTCCGGAACTGCATTTGTAATTCCTAGGAAGCAATATAAACCTATATCTACATAATTGAATTATTTAATATATGGCTGCCCAGATACCAAAGTACTCTGTGATGCTTCTATTTTGCTTAGTAAATATTATTGTCAAGAAAGAAAACACTTTGAGCCATTCATGCCTTCACAATGAGCATGCACAGAACAAGTCTCTCTTAAAAAGAGAGTGGTACTGGTAATGATGCAATGAACTTCACATTATTGTATACATTTAATCTCATGAACTCATTTCACATTTTCAGGTTGGTGATAAAGTATCAAATAACAAAGCATTTTTAATTAATTCATAATTTGTTGCCTATTTATGCTGCTTTTCCTTAACAAACTCAAAGCAACCTGCAATGGTGGGCTGCAACCGGTTTAACAACCAGTTCTGTGAGTGCACACTACGCCCGCATGCCTAGTGCACATGCACACAAGCGTTCAAAATACAGCAATTTAAAGCTCAGCTGCTTACCTTCTATGGCAGCCCCGGTAAGTAGAACAGCGGAGGTGTGGAAATCAGCTGTGCTGCGTGAATCAGCTGAGCCAGAAAGAAGGAAATATAGGACAGGATAGGGCGGGTGCGGGTGCGGGTGGGCGGGGCCAGCTGATCATCAGAACTACCGGTTCGCTTGAACCAGTACAAACCGGCAGCAGCCCACCACTGGCAGTGATTGGCACAAAATTGTAGACAAAGCTAAATAAAGATTTCTACTGGATTTTTAAATGCCTTGATTTAGCACAATAATCAGATGAAAGACATATGTGTAGTTGTCATTTTTAGATTTAGGTTTTGGATTATCATATTCCTATTGCATGCTTGTGTACGTATATATGTCTGTCTGTGTCTATTTATAAGACTTATGTGGCTGCCAATCTTAAAAACACAATTCTGGGTGGCTAACAGTGTAGCTTCCCAAAAAAGGAACAAAAACAATAAAACCCAAATGCCTCAGCCATTCTTCTCTGATGCAACCAACAAATCCATCTCCAAGTTTTAGCATCACTGTGTCCCAATGCTTGGGAAAATAGCCTACTCTTTATAGCCTTCTAGGAATCTAAAAAGATTGGGGACCTCCCTTGATCTCAGGGGGAAGATTGCCCTACTGAGCAGGCTATTACACAAAAGGCTGCTTTTTAGGTGTATGTATATATCCACTTAATTTGTATTTGCAATTGTACAAAGAAAGTGACCTTAGTTAAAAGAGTGTAGGTTGCTCAGATCATTTGAGCAGTAATTTTATTTCTTTTTCCTTCTCTCTCACACATAACCTCTCCAATTCCTTTATGTGCCACTGGGTGTTGGTCTTTTATTTTTATTTTTCCAATGGAAAAGGTCCTTCTGTAATTGAAGAAAGGAAGCTAAATGACAGCAAAGTGGGCAGTCTGACTACTGCCAGTGTCCACATCCAATTGGAATAAGCCAAACAATATTCAAGGTAAGAACTGTGACTCCTTAAATTGACAAAGTAGACCAACAGCAGCAGTTCTAAGGAAGGCTTTGAAAGTTAGGCTCCCATGTAGCCTGGTTGTTTTAGGTTGAATATCATGCTCTTTATAAATTGTCTATGGTTTTTAAGTTTTGAAAAGTTGAATCTTGGAAAAAAAACATTGCCATTTAAAAAACCGATTTGATCTCTCCATAAGCAAAACCAGAGAAATAAAAAGTTAATTTATTTTAATTTACCTAGTACAAGATTTAAAAAGCAATTTGTCATTTCTGGTTTCAGAAAATGATACAATATTGCTTATGGGCATGGATGTTGTATAATAACGGTATAGCTTACATAAAATGACAAGACAGGAAATTGAATGCCACATTCTTTAGTCAGTTTTGTGTTTTAACATTCTGATTTTTTTTGTCTGCTTGTTTTATTGCTTTTCCATATTTGTGCATTACAGAAATTTTCCTCATGGCTACATCAGAGAATCAAGTTTATCTTCTCTTAAAAAAAACTTTATATTATGGAAAAAATAATCATTTTCTGAAGAGCAAAACTGTTGTCTGAGAGACCAGCCTTTGGCTATAACTATTTGAAGGCAGTTGCCAAGTTAAAAATCAATGACCAGAGACATTTTAATAAGCACTATAACCTGGAGATGAATACTTGAGCAGCTTGGCAGCTTGGGAAAAAGTGGAATGGAGAATGAGAGATAAGTAAATTTTTTAAAAAAATTCTGATATTCATATCTAAGGCAGGTCTCTTTCATAACACATCACACTTGCAAAGTGCTCCAAATGGGTAGCTTATGGCGTTCAAAACCTAGAACATCAATTTTTGAAAAATCCAGTTTAACTGAATGTTTTTCTTTTATAAAAATGCAATTAATTTTATCATGAACTGTAAAAAAAGGACTAGGAACAAGTGAACTCAAGGAATTAATAGAAAATCAGGCAAGAATAACTTCAGAGAGGAAGCAATGCTAGTGCTTTACAGTATTATGTTAACTCTGTAGTCTCTCATATTCAACTGTTATATTGCAGTTATTAACAAATTATCTGGACCCATTTCAGTCTGGTTTCAGGCTGGGGCATAATACAGACACAACTTACTGTAGATAGCACATGTTGATGACCTATGGCAGAGCTGGGATGGAAATGGTGCATCCATTCTTGTGCCCAGTGGTGGGTTTCTACCAGTTTGCCTTGATTTGGGAGAACTGGTAGTGGAGGTGGCGGGAGGCTCCACCCACCCACCCAGACGTCTCACAGACACTCTGCAGATGCGCAGAAGGTTCTCCACATGTGCACAAGCGCCATGCGCAACAGAAGTGAACGCACACACGCGCTCACAGTTTCGAACCGGTAGCAAAGGTAAGTAGAACCCACTACTGCTTGTGCCCCTTCTGGACTGGCTATGGGGGTTAGGAGTGGGAGACACTGTGTTGCCTCCTTCCTCAGAGACTGGTTGCTGTTGGCATGGATGGAAGGCAAGATATTATGCTGGTAATCCCTCACTTGTGAAGTACCTCAGAGCTCTTCCCCATCCTGTTTCACATCTACATGAAATCACAGGCTGAGATGATCTGTAAGTTAGGGTTTTTGTATCATCAGCATGTTCATGATATCCAGCTTCACATCAGTCTCTGTTGTGCAAGTATGTGTTGAGATACTGAACCCATATCTGGAGGCTGTTTGGTGTGATGGAGAGGAATAAACTTTTGAGCTATGCAAAGCATAGAGTTGTTAAGCTCAGCAACCTATATTCTCAGCTCCCCCCTCAAATATTATCATTAAGTCTATTAATTTATAACTCTTTCTAAAAGGTATCTGAACTTCTGATTTGGAAGGTTATTTTGTTATGTTTATGGCTTTAAAATATGGGGTGGCTACAAAAAGGATGAAATCCAGTGGAATCCAGTCCATCTGGTATTCGGCATAGCAATTTTAAAGAAATGAAATGGCACCAGTGTATGGTGATTCATAGGGATATTTTTTACTGTTCTTTTCATATATACATAAATGTCACAGAAGGCTAAAATAGAATTAAAAGGACTTGCAAATGTCCTAGATACCTCCCTGTTACAAAAAGTACAAAACAACATGTATTTTTTGTTCTCTTAAAATGTATCTGAACCTAGTTAGGGAATTTTTGATCCACCAAAGAGCAAATATTGAAATATACCTATCACAAGGCATTCTAGTTATTATAAAGGTCAGAATAGACAGTTGTATATGTCTCCACAAACATGTAAGGTACATTTTTCAGACTATCCAGAAAGCTAAACATGGTACATTCCTTTTCCAGGATGTACTAGAAAGAAATGGAAACAGAACATTTTGCAATCACTGTCAAAAGACAGGACACAAAGTTCAACTTATAACAGGCTAACAGGGAACAGAATCCTGGAATACGTAGTTTCTTTTGCCAAGCCAGACTGAGAAAGGGTACTTCTGATAGGAACCAAATGTTATAATTTATGAGTGCAAAATCATTTATTTGTAGCACGTACAAATGTAAAATCATATTAAATCCCAACAAAATTTGTCTTTCCTAGCCTGATCAGTATAACTGAAGACTATAAAAAGACACCATAAATTATATTTGCAATTATTTTTTCATTTTTATTTATTAGATTTTTAATTCCACCCTTATAACTTAATAGGTAATAGAAGACAACAGACATACCTAATATTCTTTCTTTCTTTCCTCCTCATTTTCTCCACAACAACCCTGTAAAGTGGGTTTGGCTGAGAGAGAGTGATTGGCCCAAATTCATCCAGCAGGCTTTCACACCTAAGGCAGGACTAGAACTAGAACTAGAACTCAGTTTCCTGGTTTCCAGGCCAGCACCTTAACCACTACACCAAATTGGCTCTGTTATGACAGACAGATATTACTTTTCCCAATTGTTATTACTATTGTTATCATTGGTATTAAATAGTAAAAGAACCCACCACGTTCTACAGAATTCATAGTGACACTGAAATAAAAGTGGAGATTATATTGCTTCTACAAAGTTTCAAGAAAATTTCTTGTACTAGTTCTTGGCCATACTAACTACAATATGCAAGTATAAAGCCAGCAATTACATAAGATTGGGGTTAGTATGTAGTCCTACACCCAAATCTCTAATATAAATAAGCTAGCAAAAAATCTCTATATGTAAAGAGGAATGTCTGCACATAAAGTTAAAAGGAAGGCCAATGGATAGATCGGTGAAGCAAAGTGAACATTTTTCTTTTTTTAAATTGAGTTTAGCCTATTTTAGGTCTTGTATAACATTTTCCATGTGTTTCCCTATTTAAGTGGCAACATTATTGAAAATGATTTTGGGGTTGCCAAAAGAAAAAAAATAGTTGCCCACCTTCCTATAGACCACTAACATCAATTATAACAATGAACTATACTAGATAATTTAGAAAAAAATGTTTGGTAGTGGTAGGAGATCAAATATGGCATAACATTAAGCAAGTTGCTTTTTATACATAGAGGTGGTCTAATCTATTATTCAAATAGTAAGCACTATAATAATTTCCTGCTATCTTTAAAATTATGCTCTACTGTAATAGCAGCAATTTAAAATGAGGTGTTTCTTCTTCCCCAAATAAAACCTCCTGCAAAGGAAGCAATTAAATTTACTTGTTGCTGATTTATAACAGATGATGACATCCCTTTTCAATTTACTAAAAAAAGAGGAGAAATATCAAATCTTTTGTTGCTTAATGTTCATAACATATTAAATAGGAGCTGGTTTCAGACATTCTACCAATCTTTCAAGAGGTTTGCAAACAGAAGAATATATTGGTACTTGTGTGCATGCAGGTGTGTATATAAGCATACTGGATAGACAGCCAGACAATAGAAAGGTGCAGGTGTATACTACAAATATATATCTGTGTGTATAACATACTATATACAGCATATGAATAGCATTGCTTAGTTGTAAAATATTTATTATGAAATACAAGAATATAGTTTTTTGTTGCTCTTGATTTATTGTAAGTCTATATTTTTGCAAGTTTTGAATAACTGTTCCTAAAGCTGCCATGACAGGGACATGGTGGCTCAGTGGCTAAGACGCTGAGCTTGTTGAATGAAAGGTCGTCAGTTCAGTGGTTCGAATCCCTAGTGCTGCGTAACGGGGTGAGGTCCCGTTACTTGTCCCAGCTTCTGCCAACCTAGCAGTTTGCAAGCACGTAAAAAATGCAAGTAGAAAAATAGGGACCATCTTTGGTGGGAAGGTAACAGCGTTCCGTGCACCTTTGGCGTTTAATCATGCTGGCCACATGACCACGGAGACGACTTCGGACAGCGCTGGCTCTTCAGCTTTGAAACAGAGATGATGACCGCCCCCTAGAGTTGGGAATGACTAGCACATATGTGCGAGGGGAATCTTAATCTTAAAGCTGCCATGAAAACATACAAGATAACTTATTCCATCCTGCAATCATATTATGCTCTTTTCCCTGCCCCCCTTCCTCTCTCTATCTCTCTCACACACACACTAATTTAACGACAATGCACTCTGATTGTTCTACAGTTTTGTACTGTAGTTTGATCCAGAATTCTTTCATGGAAAACATTCTACTCAACTTTCCAGGAATAGCATATATTTCACTATAATGTTCTCAAACCTAGCCAATTATTTATCAAGCAAATATATGTGATCACAAATTCAGTCACATGGTGTACCCTAGGAAACAGCTGGATTATATGTAATAGAAACAGGAGATATAAAGAACATGATTGAAACCTCAGTAATTTTACTTTTTTTCATTGTCCACTTATCTCAGTTCAAATTTCTTCACAAAAGTATGAGTTAAGAACATACAAAGGTTTCTTAGAATTTTATCAGCTATCTTTGCTAAATAAACAAGATCCTAGTACAGGATGATGCATACACACACACACACATACACACATGCATTCAATAGCCTTTTCTTCCAATATTTAACTTAATTACATATTAGATTTAACAGAATGAGTTAAACAGATTTATTCTTGTCTTTCTTTTTCTTAAGAGCACTGGTGGCACAGTTAGAATTCAGTATTGCAGGCTAACTCTGCCCATAGTCTAGAGTTCAATCCTGACTGGCTCAACTTTCCATCTAGATACTTCATCTAGATTGTGTTACCTCTTCCATGTTCCCAGGTCTGTTTCACATTCCATCATACACCACCAGAAACATTCCTTATACATTTATTCATATTTATTAAATGGCCAAAGGGATGTCATATATCCTTATTTTATTCTTTGCTCAGTATTGAACCAGTCATATACGATTTCATTAATTCTTGTGTTTGTTTTATTTCTACCCTATTGCATTAAATAAACTTTACATAAATAATTTATGTGAAATATTCCACAGTTCAAGCCTATTCATTTTGTCATCTGCTTTCTCTAAATCTATTTACCAATTTATCTACTATTCATGTACTTTCTTAAATTCATATATTTTACAATGACCTGCTAAAAAGCAGAGGTCTGGCCTGCACAGTCCTACTTTCTTACCTGGATAAAACAGCACTGCCTTTCCCAAATTTTAAATTCCATCTGTTTGTATAGGTGCGCCTGTGTGCTCATGCACATGAGCATCAAGGGTGGGTCCTAAATTTTTTTACTACCGGTTCTGTGGGCGTGGCTTATTTTGTGGGTGTGGCTTGATAGTCATGTAACAATTATTTAGGATTTAGCAGAGGTACTGGTCTACCAGGCTTTTAACTGCTTGCAGAGCTGTACCGATCTACCCAT
>JANHZT010004758.1:64248-81929 GCA_032468215.1 Stegonotus admiraltiensis | reverse complement strand
CATTTTGGGTCTAGCACAGCTGCTTTTACATTGTGGGTGAGCCAGTTGTGTTGTGTTGTGTTTTGTGTGTGTGTGTGTGTGTGTGTGAAGTGTGAAAGCTGGTTTTTTGGGCTTTTTGTGGCTGTGTGAGGTTTCTGCTTCTTGCAGGGACCATTTTGGGTCTCACACAGCTGCTTTTACATTGTGGGTGAGCCAGTTGTGTTGTATGGTGTTGTGTTGTGTGTGTGTGTGTGCTTTTACATTGTGGGTGAGCCAGTTGTGTTCTGTTGTGTTTTGTAGGTTAAAAAAGGGCAAAGAAGTGATGCCGACTTGGCCACACCCACCTGATCAACAAGCCACACCCACCCAGTCACCTGACCACCAAGCCCCGCCCACTAATTAAGCCATGCCCATGGAACGGGTAGCAAATTTTTTAGATTTCACCCCTGGGTAGAACACCCACAATTAATGAGGATCAAAGGTATCAAGTAGGACCAAAGGTATAGTGTAATAAGAGTGTTTTTACTGCCTAGTGGAATGCAATAGGAAGGGTGCTATAGTCCCTTTGCAGGAAGCAAATTTCAGCATGATGGCTCCAACAAAGAAAGCCAGTTCCCAAGGACTTCCTAGAAAGCAAAAAAAGTCCCAGTAGGCACACTTAAGATATTCAAATCAGATATCTAGAATGATATCTTTACCACTGCCCAATATAATTGGGTGCTAGTTTCCCAACACTTTGAATTGAGCCCATAAGCTTATTCCTAATGAGTGCAGCTGAGAATAGGGAAGATGGGTTTGACAAAAATATGAAAGAACTATTACCTAGACAAAAAACAGCTAAAACATTATTTAAGTAAGGAAGCAAGATCATATTTGGGAGCAGTTCAGTAAACACCTCCCTTATTCCCTAGGCTGAGTTCTAGTCTTCTTATTTTCTGCTCTGGTCTACCTAGTGGAGCTGGCAATAGCAATCTTATAATCAGTGTTATCCTACATTAGCAGGGTTGTCTAATCACCTGTCTGGCCATCAGATAAGAGGAATCTTCTGAGACATTGCTAAAAATTGTCTGATGTACACCACTGTGAGAAGACTGTAGACCAAATGGCTTTGGTACTAGTGACTTATATATTCTTACTTTTGTGTAGCTCCCTTAATGGTAGGATGGAGAGGATGTGGGAGGATGGAGAGTAATCCAAATAAACACCCTATTCCAACTGTGTACTTTATTTATTAGTAGGGGGATTGAAATAAGTGGTAGTTTAGGCTCTCATGAAACACTGCTATATAGATAAAGGAGAAGGAAATACAGACTTAGCTGTACAAGAGAAAGTCTTTGCATGCTAACAAGAAAGAGATTGCATGTTAACAAGAAAAAGAATTCTGGAGAAAATTAATTGAATAACACTCTCATGGACGCTTGTCTAGATGACCCAAGGGATCTATAGATCAAAGAGAGAACATCAAAGGTTTACCACCTGAAAATCAACAGCCAAATCCATCAACTTTTTAGAATGAGAGTAGAAAGTAAAATACCAATTAATGTTATAGGTTGTTTTCTTAAGCCCAGATGGATAAATAGCAGTGTTTCTAATAACTGGAGGCACACAGAGAAATGTTTGCATAGTCGAAGCACATATATTTCAGGCACACCTCATAGTGTATTAAAATTTGCATGCTTAGGAGACTTCTGAATATCAGCCCAAGTCTAAATGATAAAAATTGGATCAAATGAAAAGACCTTTCTATGTAATGCTTTGTCGGAGAATACAGAAAAACCTCTCATGAAAAAGAATGCAAAGTAATTAGCAGGGATGAAGCTGGGGAAATAAAAGTAGTATTCTACTCTGTTAAGGCTTGGCTTATAATCAAACTGCTTCTTTCTGTCCCTGAAAAAAGAAAGAGAAAAAGTCTAGAAACTGTGTTGTCCTGCCTTTTTCAGTTAGATCCTTGAAGACATAAACATGTTCCGATTCATAAATATGTAACAGTATTCCAAGCATGTGGTATTCAGGGGGAAAATTACAATCATCAGAACATCCTGATCGAAGTAAAGTCAGTACTGATGGATCATCAGGATCTTCTGAAGGCCACTGTGGCCATAGCCTCCATCTCTTCATGAGTATATAACTAGGGGCCCTATACTCCTAACCCAGGTAGACGGTGTAGCAAGAATACATGATCACTGTAATTAATACAATTGAGGGTTAATGGAACCAATGTTTGGAAAGGAAGTATATTTGCGCTAGTGTGATTTTCTTGTAGCCTGAAATTGCTCTCTAATCTCCCTTTAATAAGATGGATCCCAAGGGTTGAACAATCTACACTCTGTCCTGTACAGTATAAAAAGGAGAAATTCAGCAGTTCTCTTTTTAAGATACAAAATTGTTGATAGGACTGATACATTAGCCTCAGAATCACTATTCAATAAGAGCTTAAATTCCATCCAAACATCACCGGGAGATTAACGGAGGCTCTACCTAGAATCTATAACCCGTGTTTCTAAACAACTTATTTTAAAATATTTATACACAAATCTCATTTCCAATCCCAAATATAAACAATCTAATGCAACAACAAGCAGATACATTTTTCTCATGCTGGTTCAAATACTGACATCTTCAGATGTTACAAATATGGCAATGATCCTTTTGATGAGTCATTAACTTACAATTATAACTGAACAGCTGATAATTCTAAATGAGAATTGTACATTTATCCACCAAATTTCCAATGAAAAGAATATGCAAGTGCTAGTACTAAAAATCAAAAAGAATACCAAAACAATGGCACCAAAATTAAATATAAAGAAGATCCAACTGATGACAACATGTAGAACAACCAACCTGAAGATATTTAAATGGTGGATAACTTCTACCTTTAAGGATAAACCATTAATTGTAAAGGAACAAGCAGTCAAGGAATACGCCACAGACTTAGACTTGTTAGAGTAGCCATAAGACCATGAAAATGTCAGGCTCCCAAAAGCAGCAAAGACAGGTGATGATTGTTTCAAGCATATTTCTTTATTGTTCCACACCTATAGACAGAATCTTGCCAAACTGAAGCACCCTACTATCTACATCAAAAATATACTCTGAGACCTATTACGGAGATGCTGTCTTCATCTTTCTCCACATGGAGCAGGCACAAATTATCTTACTTTGGACACATTATATGAACAACTCTCTGTAACAGATTCTGACTCTAGGGAATGTGGAAGGAAACAGAATATGATTACCAGCAGATAGGTGGATTGGCTTAGTTATACAGTGGTGATGAGTGTACCATTAGAAAACCTGAAAGACCAAGTTAGTAATAGATTGTCATAGATAAATAATAACAAAACCATTTTTTTACAAAAACCCAGGAAATAACATGTAGTGGCAAAATAAACAATTCAATAGTAAAAAGATATTAAAACTTAATCTATATATAATATCTGTATGTGGAACAAGTCCCAATGTTTGAAAGTTAGAAGAAGAAATATTTATGAATGCCAGTGGTAAATCACCTTTTTCCTGATTTTCTCAGGGAATCTGATGGGTGGAGCTTAATCAAGCAGTTCATAAGGCCAGAGAGATTCAGAGGATCTAATACTTTCCTCAAATGATAAAAGCAGGATTACATAGTTGCAACTCAATCTCTGCCCCTTTTGTACATGCATGCAATCATCATCTGGTCAGCCCTAGACCTCCTTCTGAACTCTTCTGGCCAGAGACAAGAAGGATGGAAACATGTCTAGCACTTCCTTTTCCCTTCTCTTTCTCTCTCTTAAAATCTTACATTGTAAAATCTTACATTGTAGGAAACTGAGACATAGCTGATCTTAAATTAAATGACTTTATGTCCAGAAGCTTTCAAATTAGCCCAAGGGATCCATAGAGGTTTCATGCTGTTGGCCCATTTCTATATTTATGCAGATACTACACAATTCTATAGCCAGAAATCGCTGTAATTTAGTGGTTGATTTATGCCTTACATTAAAATGACCAGAAGCTTAATGTCCAGATAGAGTAATGACAGATATTGTCATTAAAGAACAAATATTATGATAGACCACTGCAGGAAATTAATTTGAGCGGTTTTCCTACAGTGCCATATTTTGTAGAAAACTGCAGCTTTAGGTTATAGGCACGACTACCAAATAATTATGGGGAAAATAACACTCTCCTTTCAAATGTTATGAATCTTTACATTTCTTTGTCACTGAATCTCACAAGAGTTTCATACCCAGTTTTCTGGTATATAAAGGAAATCTTAAGAAGTAACAACAAAACATGATGGTTTTTTTATTTATTTCATCAACATACATATACCACAGTGAAAATGTAATCACCCTTTTTTAATATTTTGTTGTAGTCATTAAGTAGTTGAACCATGTTTAACTACAATAACTTTGACCAACTGCAATTGGTGCTCACTGTATAGGAATTTAGGTCCATTTTTCTATGGGAAACTGCTTCAGCTCAGTGAATTTAAGGATTTTCCAGCATAAATTGCTCGTTTCAGGTCCTGACACAACCTTTCAACGAAGTGTAGGTTTGTACTTCAATTTAGCCACTTGAAAGCACTGGATTTGTTCCTGTTCATTATTCTTTTGTAGTCTTGCTTGTACGCTTGTGATCGTCTTACTTCATGAACCATTTATACTTTAGCTTCAGTTGATGGACAAATGGCCTGTAAACTTGTCTGATACAAAGAAGAATTCCATACCTCCTTTACTCGTGGCATGATTTTATGTCCTAGCCAGCAAAAAAATCCTTAAATCATGACACTAACACCTCCATAAGTTACAATTTGTATGAGATTTTTACTGTGCAATGAGAGCAGATAGTCCTTGTTTAATAACTGGTTGTTATGACAAACATGGAATTTGGTGCTTTATGACCCATGAAGCAGCCCCAGCCAGCATAAATGGATGTGCCGTCCCCCCATGGTCATATAACTGCATGTTGGCCAGATCAGCTTTACGGCCATTCATGGTGTTCTGCAGTCATATGACTATGATTTGTAATTTTTTTTTATTTAAAAAAAGTCCCTATTCAAATAAATGGATTCAGTTAATTATTGCAGCATTTGCTTAATGGCCATCCCAAAAAAGGCTGGAAAATTATTTCTAGTCACAAGGATACCTTGACTTATAAACACAATGACTTATGACCATAATTCTGGGTTCAATTGCAGTTGTAAATCAAGGACTACCTATGTTTGGTTTCTATCAAACATTATTACACTCATGAAACCCTAAAATATTCATTTCTGACTCTTAGTTCATTGAATATTATTTCTAAAGTCCACCAGGTCATTCAAGTTCCTTTTGGGAAACTTGAGATAAGCATTAATGTTCTTAATGAACAGTGAATTCTGCTTTCCTACTAAATTTTTCCAGTCCTTATCTGAAGATGAAGTCATGAACAGTATCTCTTGTTTCAAGTTCAGCCCTTACAGAAATGCAGTGTAACAATACTTAACATAGAGCTAAGTGTATAAAAGTCTAGCAATGTGCAAAAAAAATGAAACTTTTGTAGACTTTAACTTAGCAAAAAGGAAAAATAAAATCTTTGGTGAATTGGATTAAACAAAATAAATAAAATCATTTGCCATTATGGCTGGCTATAACCCAAAACTGTATCTACAGCCATAAAGGAAAACAATACTAACACTACTATAGTTCATACATCAAATAATACACACTAATAATATCAAATTATTCAGAGCCATATTTCAAATGACCTAAGAGATGACAAAGTTGTGCCTGCACACATCAAAACTATGTGCCACAACCACAAGGACATTAAAAAGAAAACCTCTATAGAAATAAATTTACAGGGTCCTTAAGAAAGGGGGGAAATTATTTATGAGAAAAAGATAATAAAGGGCAAGTATTTAAAGGTCAATATTTGATTGGGAGGAATGGAGTGAGAATCAAAGTTAGATTCAAGGGAATGGAATAAGACAGGAAGAAGTAAACACTAAATGGGAAAATATCCTAAAATGGATAACTAAGCCCAGCTGTAGGTTCCAAAAGCACACTTTGGTTGACCCCTGTTTCAAAATGCAAGACTTCTTATAACAAGGAACCTAATGGCACAGTTTTCCTTTCATGACTGGCATTTCTCTGTTCATTTATTATGAAATACAAACTTCTTTATTACATATAAAAATAGTTGGAAACATGACAGAATCTGGAGGTATCCATGGATTTCTGTAGCACCCCTGGTTATCAAAGAGAGGGGAATGGGAGAGGGATGGTGGAGGAAGAAATGAGATGGGCTGGGAGTTTACCACTAATGGGAACTGACTGGATAACAGGTCTAGGAGAAACACTCCAAAATTATCATTGTGATATCTCCTTTAGAGTTAAGAGAGTAAAGGAGGTAAGCTTCAGTTCTTAGAAATATGTAAGAACCATTACCTAGGCAAAGATGGCTGAAATATTATTTAAATACTGGAAAACACAATAATTTCATTCATTCATTCATTCATTCATTCATTCATTCATTCATTCAATTTCTATAGCTGCCCAACTAAACCAAGTGATTCTAGTCCAATATTTGGAAACAGGTCAGACAAACATCTCCATGATTTCTAGTTTGGACTATCTAGTGCAGTTCATAGGAATTGAATGTGACTTAACCTGTTCAGTTTCCAAACCCCACACAATACTTTGGAGACAGAGTAGCAATAGCACTTAGCAATAGACTTATATACCACTTCATATTGCTTTACAGCCCTCTCTAAGCAGTTTACAGAGTCAGCATATTGTCCCCAACAATCTGGGTCCTCATTTTACCAACCTCAGAAGGATGGAAGGCGGAGTCAACCCTGAGTGGATGAGACTCAAACTGCTGGCAGTCAGCAGAATTAGCCTGCAATACTGCATTTTAACCACTGCCCTATCACAGCTCTGGTGGTGTAGGGCAACGATGATATCCCCAAACCATATGAAAGGTTTCTAATGTACTTTCTGAAGGTACTTTCTGTAGATTAAAAGGTTTAACATACACCACCTATTGTCCCACCTGAAATTGTCAGGTGAGATAATAAGTGATATGGGCTAAACCTTCTTCTAAGTTTTCTTCTACTTAAATTGTTAGGTTGTAGGAGGCTGTTATGTTTTGGTACACAGGACAGACACACCATTGTGCTTGCCATCCTTTCAAGTGGCTATTAATAATGTAATAATGTAAAGTGCTCACTTTAAAAGCTTTGCAGAATAATTGATTCTTGCATACTGTGCCCTAACTCATGTTAGCAAATTTTCTACTGCAGCCAGCCTTTTTCCATAAGTGCTCATTGAGAATAAATAACTATTTTCTCTGAGAACCCATGGTTAGAGCAAATCATGCCACCCATGGCAGCCTGCTGAGATTAGTCTACCAAAATCTTTGTCACTTAAGCTGCTTGTGTCTCTGCACCTCTTTCCTGTGCGTCAGGCTAGCAAGGCTGTGGTGTTTGTACGGCTGCAAGATAAATACAGTACAACTAAAATCAACTACTGGCAATGAAAACAGGCTTCACAACTTCAGCTCCCAGTGCCCACTTTTCCTCTCTTCTGAGACACTTGTTTGCTTCTAATATTGACAAATGTCTTTAAGATCTGCTTGCTCTGCTGTTTTATGTATGTCTCTGTGTAACAGAGGGCCAGGAGAGAGGAACAACAAGAGAAAGTCATTCAACATTATAACTGACTATTATACTCAAAGCTCCAGAGGAAACAGTGGGTGGAAAGAGCAATGCAGAGCAATGACTAGTGGCGGTAGCACTTAATTTCAAGACTTTGCTATCAGCACACTAACCCACAGGCATTCAAGTTGTTTTATTTATTCTAATAAATTTATTAAAATTACAGTTAAAAGATAAAAACTAATACAAATTCAAAAAAGAAAAGAAAAAATAGAAAGTACAGAAAAGAAAAATAATAGAAATAAAAATAGAAAAGAGTAAGTATAAAAAAAAAGAAATGACTTCCCCCTTCATTACAACACGTGATCTCTTCTTCCCATATCACTTATCTATAAACAAATCCTTAAAGCCTCATTATTCTGTACTAGTCAACAAAAATCCATTAACAATTACCAGAGATAACAACATACATTTAATTTAACTTTTTGATGAAATAAACCAACTTTATATTTGTTACATTTACTTAACAAACTAAACCTATATTTCCTTAAAATAATTTCTACAACTTGATTTATTTTTATTTTTTCTTGTGCTTTCTAATAAGATTCCCCAAAACTTTAATAAATCTTTTTTGTAAATGCAGTATAGTAAAGTTGTCCGGGTCTTTCTCTTGGCTTGTTATTTGTATATAATTTTAATTATTTTGACTTCATTGTATATCCATTGCAATATCTTTTTCCATGTCATTCTTACAGCGTGTTGTCTTTAAATCCACTTCAAATCAGTCTCGCTCTTGTCCGATAAAATTTGTTCTTCTTCATACCATCTTTTAAACACAGTCTATCTATAGAAGTAGACAGTCTTAAGAACTTTGTGTCCTTTATTCAAAAATGTTCTTCAGTGTCTCGAATGTTAAAATGTTTTTCTTTCTTCTGTATTACAAAGTCAAATGTTGTTCTCCTTTAATTGCAATCTTCAGTTTTTTCTTATTGTCTACAGTCTCATCCTATCATGCTTTTTTTAAAGAATTCAGAACAAATGCATTTTCTCACAGAAAAGATTCTTATAGCCATAGCACTTAGACTTATATAGAGAGCTTTACAAATTCTAAGGCAATTTACACAGTTAACATATTTCTCCCAGCAATCTGGGTCCTCATTTTATCGACTTCAGAAGGGTGGAACTTCAACTTCAAGCCCCATCAGGGTCGAACTCCAGACTGTGGGCAGAGTTAGCCTGAAATGGTACATTCTAACTACCGCACCACCAGGGCTTTTATCATTCTTATAATTAATTCCAAAATCTTATTTCAAATCCATCTGTACTTTAGTCCATTTGTAACTTTTAAAAATCAAATATCACCTTTTTTATATTTATTCCAAAATAGCCGTTTAAGCCTTTAAGCTTTTATTAAAAGCTTATTTTGCTAAGGATTGAGGGAATCTCACCTGGTATTATAAAGCATGTTGATCCAAAGGTTGCTAATTGTGGAAAAGCAATAAACAATTTCCAAAAGTGATAAGAAACTAAGGGAACCCAAAAGTCCTTTTGAAAATGCTGACTCTGGTTTGAGCAAAAGGATGGCTATTCCCTCATTTCCCAAAGTTCTAAATCCACTGAAGACTGCTGCCTTGCAGTATGTTCATGAGGAGCAAGTGTCTGGTGCATTTGTGGGTAATCACAAGTCCTCTCTTGGCCAGAGAGAAATTGCAAAGAGTTGGCTCTTCAGTCTGTTGCGGTTATTGGCTCTGCTTTTAGCATAGCCATCTTTAGTTCACTATTTGTTCCCTGGAATTGGCATTTAAGTGGGTTCCATTTTAGACTCTTGAATTAATTGTTGAGCGTCTAAACACAACTGACATTTATCTTCCTCTGCTCCTCCCATGCCATTTAGTGCTTTATATGTTCCTTGACATTTCTGAAATCTTAGAACAAAATAAAAGAGGGGAAACAGAAGGGAGGAAGGGAAAGTATTTTAAGCATGTCTAGCCTTAAACTCCCTAAAATAACAGCAGAATCGTATCTTTAGGAACTATATCAATGTTTCATTCTGTTGCTTGATGCTAAACGCATTACACATAGTGCAGTGGTAGGTTGCCCCCGGTTTGGATCAGTTCACAATCGAGAGGGAGGCTCCACCCACCGCCCCAGATGTCATCATAGGTGAACTGCACATGTACAAGAAGCTTCTGCACATGTGAGGAAGCTTGGCGTGTGCGTGAGCAAAGTGAGCGTGAGTGCATGATCCCTTTGTGAACCAGTAGTAAAGGTAAGTAGAACCGACCCCTGATATAGTGTTGTAAAATACTTCAGATTTCATTCAGGAGAGCAACATCCAGCTCTGTAAATGCAGCAACTGTTGGCAATCCATTAAAGCAGCCCCATCTTTTTTCCATGATTCTATAAGAGCTGCAAGGAGAGGACTCTTGCATTCTGAAGTATCTTTGCTAAATCAAATCTAAAGCATCATACAGCTCTAGTAAATACGATTTGCTATAAGAAAACAATAATATAAACAGAACAGTGGGGGAAGGTGTTAAAGAAACAGCTGCTGCCAAAAGGAGCATCAACCCTTGGTAGATCCCTATACACCCATACCTGTCTATGCTACTTGTCACTGAAACTTTCTTGAGCACAGACCTTTGAATTTCAGGTCCTAGGCCAGTGTTTCTCAACCTCAGCCACTTGAAGATCTGCAGACTTCAACTCCCAGAATTCCCCAGCCAGCAATGCACTGTCCTAGGCTAAACCACGTCACCAAATTCTGTATCACATTCACAATATTGAGAAAATAATAGAAAATAATATTGATGGAAGAAAATAATATTGATGGCTGCTGTCCCAAGTCTTGAGGTTATTTTCTCAATCTCCCAACAGCATGAATTTGTGCAGCAGTGCGTTTGCAAAATTTGATTACATTGAGGTTTTAGTTTTAAGATATGCCCTTTAGAACATTGGTAATGTACCTGAAGGAGTGTTCCAAAAAGCATGCTGTTAAAACAGTCTGAATTCTCGTAGGAATGAGAGCTTATTTTTGGAATCTGATTTCAAGAAATCTAACTCTTTTTATTAACTGTTTATAACTGTTTTTATAACCCTATTTAGGAAAAGAACAAGCTCCATTTTGCAAACTGTAAAAAAGAATTAGATGGTAGGACCTAAAATCATTTGTTTTTCCCCATAAATATTAATGGAGGCTATACACATACACATCCTAACTATTTCTTTTCATCCCTGTCTTTAATTTATATTATTTTCTTTCTAAAAACAAACATTTGAATTTTAGTACTATATTGTGTAATTTTGGTTAAACTATTAACAGTATTGCACTAAACATGGATTATGCCATTTTGTTTATGGCCAGCATAGATATCTTTCCTTTTTGAATGATTTAAAAATACTTCCATGCCTACATCTTAAACCTATAGGAAGGTTTTATGCACCTGAAGGTTAAACTTGATTACATAAAACATTATTTCTAACTATACAATAGTTCTTTATGTGTAGCAAAATTAGCTACACTCCAATACCTACAGGCAATCTAGCTGCAGGATTACACATTCATTAGATCAAGAGTTAAAATTGTGGTGGATGGGAAGAAATTCCATCCCAAGGTGTTCAAATCTGAAAGAATTGAAGGAAAATTTGAGCTGATCTCTCAATAAAATCTTAACCAGTCAATCTGTATTGTGGGCTGAAACCACCAGAAGCCAGTAAAATTAAACCCTAAAGAATCCATTAGAAGTGATTCTCATGTAGTCTTTTTTTTAATTGGATTATTCTTGTTATGTTATGTACTATTTCTTTCTGCCACTGTTGTTTGTGTATATTTCTGAATGGCGGTATAACCTCCTTTTCAGGTTTGTCATTCATTGTTCCATTTTGTTTTCCTATCTCCCTGTCTTTCTGTCATCCGAATTCCCAAAGTTTGATAGCCTTTCTAAAAGGCTCAAGTTTCTTGATGAATCATCCCGTTGATTCTAAGGGCTTTAAGTCTAATATACTCCCTTGAGGTTACACTCCTAAGAAAACTCAAAGGAAATACTCCTTGTGAAAAAAACCAGTACAGAGAGGGACTTTCTTAGGAATAAAATGGATGATGGCTGTATGCTGGACAGGCTGTCTCCAGGAGGGTTTGTTAAAATGAAAGAGTTAGGAACAAAGGATTTAAAGACCTTTGTATGAGTGTCAATGGATTCAATCCATCACTTTTTTTTTTGATCCAGGTGTGAGCATAGAAAGCACACACCATATTGCTTAATTCTATCCACTCCACAAAAAAATCCATATCAGGGTCTACTATCTGTGGAAACATCTCCAATAGCAGGTTTCTTTCTGTTTTGTTCTCAGCTTCATGAAGACATTTTCTAGGACTAACAACTTAGTTAGTTTCCTGTATCCTTTTGCCCTTTGCACAAATCAATGGATCTGTGATTTTGGACTGCTATGCCATTTGTTTACTATGAACAAAACCTGAAACATTACCTTGCATTTCAGTTTATTATGCTCTTTTACTCACTGTAGTTTTTGGAGTATAAGACGCACCAGAGTATAAGATGCACCTTAGTTTTTGGGAAGGAAAATAAGAGGGGGGGGAAATTCTGCCTACCAGATAGTCATCTGGCTAGCGTCCTTAGTCTGGTCAGCTTCAGCACATTAGTTCACTGGTTTTGAGCATTGGGGATAAAAAACAGCTTCTAAAGAACAGCTGATCTTCAGAGAGAAAACCAGTGAGAAAAGCACACAAAGCCCGGAAGATCACTTTGCTCACTAGCGCTTCGTTAGGACTGAAAAACAGCTTTTAGAGCACAGCTGATCTTCGGAGAGAGAAGCAATGAGAAAAGCAGGCTAAGCATGGAAGATCGCTTCACTCGTTAGTGCCTTGTTAGGCCTGAAAAAAGCTTTTAAAGCACAGCTGATCTTCGGAGAGAGAACCAATGAGAAAAGCAGGCTAAGCATGGAAGATCGCTTCACTTGTTAGTGCCTCGTTAAGGCTGAAAAAAGTTTCAGAAAAGCTACATTTGGAGTATTAGACGCAACCAAATTTTCAGCCTCTTTCAGTGGGGGGAAAGTGTGTCTTATACTCTGAAAACTACAGTAGTTACATAGTGCCTTGTTAATTTGTATAACATTTGATAGGCAAATGTCCTCAAAAGCATTACATTTTTAGTTAGGACTATTGACAGTAGATTAGTTAAATTCTTTCATAAAATTAAACAGATGAAGGTCTTATATTCCAATATTGTATATGGTGGAATTTGTGTGTGCAGACGGGAGACAATTTTTTTAAAAAAAATGTATGTACAAATTGTTTTCAGGACCATCTCTAAACATTTTAAAATATTGTGTATGTGTATGTGTTTGATTCCAAATGAAAAATTGTTGAAAATGTATCCTCATGAAGAATGCAGAGACAAGCAGTTTTGATTCTCCTAATACTGACCCTGATAGACATTTGTTTTTGAGCATTGAGTTTCAAATGCTAATGCAAACACTGGGGAAATAAACTCTTTTCAGAAAGGAAATAATCTACCGTATCTACAATATATTATACCACCAACAAGACACTTTTTTTTTTACTGTCAGGATCCATCGGTGATATAGCTAATTATATAGAATGAATTCTGAAATGAGAAGAAAAAGGTAACATCTTCCATTCTCAGTATTGCACCTGCTCTTGCATCACATGAGACAAAAATGGGATGGAATCGAAGTATGTACAATTTTGTATGGCTGTACCAATATCCAAATGGGGTGCAAACTCCATCTATTTTGCATTGCAACTACTTTGGGAACAAAATTCTCCCTTTGCTTTCACATAAAAAAACAACATTGCTGTGTTGCTTCACAGAATAGACTTGCGCAAGAAAAAAAACCCTTAGCCAGAGTTTCTTATGATTTGTAGGAAGCATCAGAAGGGGTTTCTATATATATGAACCATTCATGAGCAGATATTTTATGAAGAATCTGGATGAGCAGTTGGAAAGTGAAACTGTGATAGAAGACAAAGACTGTCATGAAATGTCATGAAATGTCTCACTGAGGCCAATTAGAGTTATTGTCTATATACATTGTCCTATGAAATGTTACTTACAAAAATCAGAATCATGAAAGCTACAGTATTCCCAATGACATTTTATGAAAGCAAAAGTTGGACTTTGTAGAAGCAGGATAGGAAGAATATTGAGGCTTTTGAAGATTAGTGTTTGAGTGACTCATGAAAATACTGTGGACAGCCAAGTAAACTAGGGGTGTCAAACTCAAGGCCTGGGGGCCGGATGCGACCCACAGGGGGCTTAGATCTGGCCCACAGGGCTGCCCTGGAAACAACAACGGACTGTCCCACAACGAACTGCCTCTGCCAGTGAAAACAGAACTCGGGAGGCCTATGTGCGGCCCTCCTGAGCTCTGTTTTCACTGACAGAGGGTTGCAGGAGGCCGTTGCAGCTGAAAATGGAGCTCAGGAGCCTGTTTTAGCTAGCAGAGCTTTCAGGCCATCACAGGTGCTGACATGAGTGATGTCAAGCTGGCCATGCCTTCCCTGGTCACACCTACCCGGGCGCCCCCAGGTCAAACACAATCCTGATGCTGCCCTCAATGAAATCAACATTGACACCCCTGAAGTAAATCAACAAATAGCTCACTGAATGAACCCTGAAATCTCACTTGAGACCCAAATGATACAGTTCAAATTATCCTATTTCAGACCCATTATGCAAAGATCTAGCTATCTCAAAAAGTTTCTGATACTGGGAAAAGTAGAAAGAAATAGAAGAAAAGGACAACCAGTAATAAAGGTGGATAAGCTCTGTACAGAGACAATGAGTTGCCAGACGTGAATTACCAGGCCCACAAATGTAGGATTCAATTTATTACTTTATTACTCAAGCCTATACACAGGAATCTTCTCATACTAATGGTTTGCATCTGGGTAAAACTATATAAAGTTCAACAGCACTCGAGGGAGGTTGGAGTTCACCTCTTGTGATTACATAGAGACTCTAAACAAATTCCCTGCTTATCTCCTATGGCTCCGTCAATCTCCTTCTGACAGAGTGCACCATTAGAACACCCAAAGGATTGAAGGTTAGGATCAAATCCTCATGGAGAATGTCTATGTGGTTGCTAAGAGTCGACAACAACTTGATGGCACATAGTCTATCTATCAAATATGGAAGAGATGTTTTCCCCTCTAAACTATGATACTAAAGACAGACACAAGAATGAGATACTATATTTTTCTTTGTTGATAATGAAACCAGTTTATATGTAATTCAACAAAGAAGTAGCAAATATTTACTGTTTACTCAGATACAATCTCAAACGATCTAAGGTAAATATAGATTTTATCAAGTGAAACTTGCCCTAGTTTCCATGGACCACTTTCTAACCACCTGTGCACTATTGTCAAATTAAATTATGAATAGTAAATTACTTTAGCACACTTCTGGACCAGTGGGACAAAATTATCAAACCCACTTTTCTCATTACAAAAAGGGAGAGAAAGCAGAACTGATTTAAGAAGCTGACAGGCCCATCAAGCTCAGTTATGTCTATACTCACTTGCAGCAACCTATCATACCTGGAGATAACAAGGATTGAATATGGACATGTCCCAAAGGTGCTTTGATGAGAGCTGATGGAGAAGGTGTTGTTCAGTCTTCCTCAAATCACATGCCAAAATATCAGAGGATTTTGGAGAACATATTGATCATTTTCTCTAAAGGGATTTCTAAAAGTTTTGGTAGCCAACATGGAAGATTACTCATCTTTTCCAGCATGGATACCCCCAAGCTTTGGTGAACTGTGCCAAAGAATTTACTCATCCATCTTTCCTTAATCCTCACCGAAGCCTAAGAGGCTGCAGATTGAATACAATGGCCTACATAGAAACCTCTTCTAGCTTTGGTAAATGAAGATAGGAGACAGAAGCTTTGAAGGAAAAGAAAACCTTTGTAAAAGCAAATCTTATTGTCTTTTTGCTTTGACAAAATGAATCATGTCACCAAAGTGGCACAATTCTGTTTATCAAGGTGAATCTAAGTTGCCTCACACCAGCCTATTATTTATGCTCTAACTTTAAGATGAAGAAGTACTCAGGATGAATTACAGATCACTAAAAGGAGACAGTCCTTGCCCACAGGTTAAAATCTAGAAAGGACAAGTGGAATAAAGGAAAACAAGAAGACTCAACTGCTGATTCTTATCATCTTACTATCCAGTGTAATGTTTTCACAGTCGCCCTGTATTCATTATTTTCTGAAATGAAGAGAATTCAGAGAGACAAAATCGACTTTTATCAACTAAACTAAGCTAACAACCTTCCTTTTCTCTTTTTCCACAATCTGGATTCTCTGGAAGGAGGAGGATGGCTCCGCTGTTTTCCCTCTGTATGTTAGACCTATAAAACTCTTGAGTTTGAATCCTTGTTCCACCATATATTTTCTGAAAATATCACCACCTTCTATAATACATGGGAAAGAGCTATAAATGCTGCACTCCCTAGCTCTAAGCTATCCTAGGTAACTCACTTGACAGGCGTTGCCCATTTGACATCAGTATCTGAGATAATATGGGAACTTCATTGAAAAAGAAATTCATGAAAGCATGTAAGCATTCTACAAATATAATATATTCCTTCTGTCCCCCCCCCCACCCTCCAATCAATAGAAGCTGAGAAGTATACAGTTTCACTGCTCTTATCACCTCTGTGTAGATCAAAATCTGGCCATGTACAAGTGCTTGTTCATATTTACTTTCAATCTTATACTATAATTTCTCTGTAAGTCTTTTCAGATGCTTCATCTTTCATAGATCCTACTCAAGATCATCAACAAGAAGAGAACAATTTATCCTTGGTTCTAGTCAGCTCCTTATACCAGAGATCAATCAGACAAGAAATGGAACTGCCTGTCAGATCATCAGGAAATTCCAGCAAGTGCCCTCAGAAAACCATCAGAATCTAGTAAATGCTTAAGGCGGACTATTTTAATGGGATTATCATTCTTACAGAGTCCCGAGGTACTTATGAAGCATGACCTGAAAAGGATTAGATCATCATAAACGACATGCCAACTTTTTCCATTTTCACATCACATCTCTTCTGCTCCAAACTATAGAAGAACTAGAATGTGTTTGGCTAGTGACAAGATTACTTGTGACAGCCGCATGGTCACTGGGGATTTCTGAAGGCTGTTACTAAGCAGCAGGGTGGTTGGTGCATCAGCAGCAACCTCATGCTTGTTCCCATAATCCATTTTCATCTATAGGCATTCATATTCAACTATATTTTAGGCAATGCTATTGATTCCTGCCAAGATATTGTGAATGACTCTGCAAATGTCCTGGCTGCAGCAGAACCTGAAACTCAGATCAGACCTTTGACAGAACTATCATAATAGATGCCAAACAGGCATGTTCATTTAAGACCAATTCTAAGTGAGGAGCTCTTCTATCACATACGCCTGCTGATACAGCATCCTGAGCCCAGAGCCTGTATGACCATTTGGCCCTAAAGTTGAAGCAACTGAATTAAACGCCAGATACACTAATTTGGGGGATCACTTTCTCCTATAGTACCCATCACTGATTTAATGTCATACCCATTATCTTTACTCCCAGCATCATTGCTTACCCCTGGCACTATCGCATTCCATTTAGCATCTGTCACTTTCATACCTTATCAGCTCTATGCCAATTGTGTAGAGTGCTTCTACAGGTTAGTTGAGCTCAACCACACACTTGGCCAATACTTCTGTTTACTTATATTCACAATGGAAATCAAACACCCAACTCTACTTGACCAGAAACTCTTTATCAATTCATCTACTACAGAGTTTCTCAAAGCCTTCCCTACATGTTTCTGCTACTGAGGTGTTAATACAGCTGGGGATCCAAGTGTATATTATTTCAGTTTAAAAGGGTTTCCTTTTCATACGAGAGCAAATCCATTTCCATCCTTTGCTGTGGGTTTCAGACATCAGTACTTGATTAACTTGATTAAATCCATCAAAGCTGAGCCTTGGTGGCGTGGCAGACTAATACACTATAATTTAACACCAGCTGCCTGCAATTA
>JANHZT010004757.1:275205-288481 GCA_032468215.1 Stegonotus admiraltiensis | reverse complement strand
TCGAACTTGCAGTAATTGCAAGCAGCAGATGTTAATAACAGACTACCAGTCTGTTGAGCCACCAGAGCTCCTTATAGTATTATATTATTCCACATAATTAGAATTGGTAGATGGAATTGGAATAATTATTCCTTGTAGCTGGAATAATAGTCATTTGATTAGACAAAGTTTTCTTTGCTTTGGTTTATGAGAAAATGAGTGGACATGATATCATTTTATTGTACCATCTGTACTCGTGAAAAGCTATCTATTGGAGGTTTGGGAAATATAGAAATGTAGGTTATAAGAGATTCATAAATGGAGCAAGGGTGCTTGAAGCTCATCTCACTGAATTGAATTCAGCAACTATTCAAATCTATTCAGAAACTAAACTGCAACTCAAGCATTTTTGACATCTTTGCATTATAACTTTGTAGAAGAACCTATTCCCAGTAAATGTGGTTTACTCTAAAGATTCTATCAATCCTTTAAACAAGCCTTCTCTTTCTTTGACAATATGGTAAAGATAAAATGGTTGTTTTTAGACTTTCCTCAGTTTCCCTTAGGAAACAAGGTAAGAAAAAATGAATTTTGTTACCCTGATGGATCTACTAAGAAACACCATTTCACCTCATGCAAAAGGCTCTGATTCAGTTCTTTGGAAATAGTACAATTTGACAGTGACCAATTGAGACAACATATCATTTGACAAATGTCAAATCCAAATCTTCAGGTATCCCAGCTGTGTTGGCAGATCCACAAATGAATATAACTTCTTTAAATTTTATAATAATGATTGGTTTCCTGTACAGCAGAAAGTCTCAAGTGTCAAAGCCTGCCAAGCATCAGATAAATAGAACAGAAGATTTGAGGATAAGCATATGTAATTTTGCATAGGAAAATACCTAAAACCTTTATTTATTTATTTTACCTTTTCTCTTTTTGTTAGAATGACATTTAGAATAGAATAGAATAACAGAGTTGGAAGGGACCTTGGAGGTCTTCTAGTCCGAACCCCTGCTTAGGCAGGAACCCCGACACCACTTCAGACAAATGGTTATCTAATCTCTTCTTAAAAACTTCCAGCGTTGGAGCATTTACAACTTCTGGAGGCAAATTGTTCTGTCAGGAAATTTCTCCTTAGTTCTAAATTGCTTCTCTCCTTGATTAGTTTCCACCCATTGCTTCTTGTCCTACCCTCAGGTGCTTTGGAGAATAGTTTGACTCCATCTTCTTTGTGGCAACCCTGAGATATCGGAATACTGCTATCATATCACCCCCTAGTCCTTCTTTTCATCAAGACATACCCAGTTCCTGCAGCCATTCGTCATATGTTTTAACCTCCAGTCCCCTAATCATCTTTATTGCTCTTCTCTGCACTCTTTGTAGAGTCTCCACATCTTTTTTACATTGTGATGACCAAAATTGGATGCAGTATTCCAAGTGTGGCCTTACCAAGGAATTATAAAGCGGTATTAACACCACATGATCTTGATTTAATCCCTCTGTTTATGTAGCTTAGAACTGTGTTGGCTTTTTTGGCAGCTGCAGCATACTGCTGGCTCATATTTAAGTGATTGTCCACTAGAACTCCAAGATCCCTCTCACAGTCACCACTACTGAGTAAAGTACCACATATACTGTACCTTTGCATTTTGTTTTTCTTGCCTAAATGTAGAAACTTATTTTTTTCACCATTGAATTTCATTTTGTTAGATAGCATCCAATGTTCAAGTCTGTCAAGATCCTTCTGTATCTTAAGCCTATCTTCCAGAGTGTTGGCTATTCCTGATAGCTTGGTGTCATCTGCAAATTTAATGAGTTCCCCATCTATCCCCTCATCAAAATCATTGATAACTATGTTGAAGAGTACTGGGCCTAAAACAGAGCCCTGGGGTACCTCACTGCATGTCTCCCTCCATGTAGATGCAGTTCGATTGAGGACTACATGTTGAGTACGGTTGGTCAGCCAGTGAGGAATCCATCTGGTGGTGATGCTGTCTAACCCACATTTTTCTATATTATCAAGTAGTAGGTTATGGTCTACTTTGTCAAATGCCTTACTGAAGTCCAAGTAAATTCTATCGACAGCATTCCTCTGGTCCACTAGTTTTGTCACTTGGTCAAAGAACACAATAAGATTAGTCTGGCATGATCTGTTTTTGATAAACAGATGTTTATCAAAAGTGTTTATCAAAAGTAACAGGTGTTCGCTGATTCGTTGCTTGATTATCTTTTCCAGAATCTTTCCTGGTATTAAGGTCAGGCTGATGGGTCTGTAGTTTTCTGGATCTATTTTTTTTCCTTTTTTGAATATGGAAACTACAGATTAATATAGGAACTACAGATTAATTTCAGATTAATATTATTTGGTGGAAATAAAGCATGCCAAAAACATACAGGCAGGGAGGGAGGGAGCAAAGGAGAGAGGGAATGGGAGGAAGAAAGAGCGGGAGGGGAAGGCAAGCTGCATATCTTATATCATTTAATTAAAAATGTATATAAAAGCAACAGACATTACAGAGATAAATAAGAAAATAGCCAAATATCCAAACTGTACATAGACACATACTTCTGTTGCCTTTTATATGAATAATTTCCATGACAGGTTGAGAAGGAATTGAGAGAACAGCAACAGTGATGAGAATGCCATTCCTTTCTCCTTCATACATTTCTAGGGGCTCCAACATCTTTAAAAGAAGTAGGACTTTTAAAAAGTATCTCAGAGCTTCTAAGAGAGCAAAAGATACTAAAGAAGCAAACAAGGAGCAACAAATAAAAAGCCTGGAGGAGCGACAGAAAGAGAAAAGTAAAATAATAAAGAGCAAAGGAAATGCTAAATCAATCAATCCATCAAGCTTTCAGACTAAATAAATAAATAGGTTTTCCCAAGAAAATTGGCCTCCTTCTGCTTAGGTTTTACCACACCAGTAACAAGGAGCTTAAGAACAAAGTAAAAACCCTGTATCATCCTTCAACTATGTTAGTAGAGGATTTGTGAGAGGAAGGGATCAGAACTGAAGAAATGTGGTCAGTTTAAACTAGCTTGTTTTCTGAAATGTATTCAATCGTGTCTTCTCTAAAAAAAAGTTTACATTTTTTTTAAATGTTAGAAAATATGAAAATATGTACTCAGTTATAATAAAGAAGTTTCATGGATGAGGAGTGAAACGTTTTGAAGGAAAAAAACAAGGAAGTCCACTCCCCTTTTGAAAAACACCTTTGGGACAATATGTATCCTTGTTTTCTCTGAACTTTTAAAAATAGTCAACACGAAATTATTTTTGAGAAATAATGTTATTTATTTATTTGTTGGTTGGTTGGTTTATGTCCCAAATAAAATAAAATAAAATAAAATAAAATAAAATAAAATAAAATAAAATAAAATAAAATAAAATAAAATAAAATTAATCTCCTCCTAAATTTCCCACAATTAAAACCAGTGAGATGAGTGAGGCTGAGAGAGACTTACTGGCCCAATATCACCCAGCTGATTTTTAAGGCTAAGGCCCACATTCTCCTGATTTCCATCCTGGTGCTTAACCACTTTATATGCTGCAACCGATGCACAAATGTTATATATTTCAAGATGGTTCTATGTTGGTTTTATGCCTTTTCTCCAGGAATGTAGAAAAAATAAATAGGTGCGCATTTTGCAATATATTAAAGACTGTCTGTAAAATACTGTAATTAATTCATTCTTGACCGAACACAACAAATAATATTTATTGGATGAAGCAAGACAGGCCAATCAGTCTCTGTACTTCTTTGTATGTTTCAACGAAAATCTGAATTGCTTTCCTCCTCCCAGATGTGGATGTAACATTCCAATGTCATTTTCCTCAAGTACTCTTATAAATATATCACCAATCATGAAAGATTAGCTTCATTAGCTTTGCTTATTCATAACAACATTTGATCAACTTGCATAACATATTCCACTTTATGAAAGACTTGGCAAAACAAAACCTTTGTTTGAAACACTATTTTCCATTGTACTGGTGCTTATAAAATGAAATTCTGCAGATAAATAATCATATAGGCCTTCCCAGATATGAGTTAAAACTACAAAGCTCACATTGTCTCTTGTAATATCAATATGATTCCATATTTGGTCTGGTTCTATAGATTTAGATGAAAGCACCAAAGGGTGATATGCCCCATTTGTAATAAAAATGTATGTACGTTTCTATATTCCTTCACCGAAGGAGGGCTAAATTGAAAAAACAAAAACAAAGCTTGACTGAGCTCAGCAATTTTGTTTTCTATGTCTACAATATGCTGTGTGCTGCAAAATAAATACTCATTTGTTCTACAAACAGACATTCTTAGGAAGGAATTAACACCTTTCATAAATGACCCCTTTATAAATGACACCTTCCCACAAGTTTGGAAAAGTTAGTTGCAGTCAACTACTTTGAGGTCCCCAGAGGTAGGTTTCAGCAGGTTCTGACCAGTTCTGGAGAACTGGTAGCAGAAATTTTGATTAGTTCGGAGAACCGGTAATAAAAATTCTGACTGGCCCTGCCCCCATCTATTCTCTGCCTCTCAAGTCCCAGCTGATCGGGACGTAATGGAGATTTTACAGTATCCTTCCCCTGCCATGCCCACCAAGACACACCCACAGAACCGGCAGTAAAAAAAAAATTGAAACCCACCACTGGAGGTCCCCCCCCCCATTCAATCATTGTAGCAGGGCTAGGTGGGTATTAAATAGCCTCTGTATTTCTGTTGAACGTTTCTTATCATTTTAGCATTCATCTAGAGAAGGTGAACTAGAGCTCTTTCCATCAGCAGTTCTCATAAATGGAGCTTGTTTACGCAAATCCTTTCAAAAACCAGGGAAAATTATTGTCTTCCAGTGCAAAAAGAATCTTTTGATACCCAAGTCAACACAACAGCAGAACTGTTTTATTTATTTATTTGCTACCAGACAGTAATAATTTATCACAATTGTGGCACTTTCAAGGTCATACACTGGGTAAATCACAAACAAACATCAAAAGGTTTCTGTTGCTTTCTTCTAACTACCTTAAATGCTCTTTGCCTCTTTTTTTTATCTCACCTTCCTAAAAGAAATTATACTTTTTCCACTCTAGTAATAAATCACAAAGCCCAAATATTGGCCATCTATGAGTAAAACAATCAGTCATCATGACTTTCATTATTGCTTATCCAAGTACTTAGCTACTATATAAACCAAAGAATCATACAGTATATGATTTTCACAAAAATTCTGTATATATGTGAGCGGTGCGCGTGATGTAGATGGAGAAAATGCACTAATTGATAAGTGCTCTCATGAAAACTAAAGGAAACATTGACCTAATTCAGTGATGGCTAACCTTTTTGCTGTCACGTGCCAAAAGCAGGGGGGGAGTCATGCGCACATGTGCCCACACCCATAATTCAATGTGCCCTGCTCCCCCGTGCATGTGCGTGCAACGCCCCCACTCCCCCGCTTTTAGCACACAATGACACAGTGGGCACAGTAGGCCCGTTTTTTGCCCTCCCCAGGCTCCAGAGGCTTCCTAGGAGCCTGGGGAGGGTGAAAATGGCCTTCCTGGAGGCCCTCTGGAGGCCAGAAACAGCCTGTTTCCCAACTTCTGGTGGGCCCAGAAGGCCCAAAAATCAGCTGGCCTGCGTGCACCTGTGCACTGGATATGAGCTAGTGCAACGCTTGCGTGCTCACTAATATGGCTCCGCATGCCACCTGTGGCACGCGTGCCATAGATTCGCCATCATGAACCTAATTGCTCTACCAATGTGATGACAAACTCCTTTTTCTTTGTTCCTTAACAACACAACTATATCCTTGTTACTATGTATAAAAGAACTGGTGAAACTGCCTAGACATATATTAAGCCCACCTGGCTGTCTCTTACATATATTTGATATTAATATTTTTGGTGGTTTAAATTAATTTTCTAATTAATGGATTTGTCACCATGTAGTCACCATTTGTCACCATATAATTACCACAATGGTGGTAATTATAGCAGCCATTTAATGTTATAATGGCACTGAAAAATGTGACTTACAACTGGTTACAACTGGCATTTACAACTATTGCAGCATCTCCTTGTTACATGATCAAAATCAGACACTTGGCAACTGGCACATATTTATACAGTTGTAGCAACCTGGGGTCATGTGATATCCATTTGCAACCTTCTCAGCCACTTTTGACAAGCGATTTCAATGTGGGAAGCCAGGTTCCCTTACTGAGTGCATGATTCCTTAACTGTAGTGAGTGCTTAACAACTATGGCAAAAAAAGATTATAAATCAGGGACAACTCTCTTATGAACCACTTTGTTTAACAATGGAAATTGTGACCCCAATTGTTGAAGCTCGACGATTGCTTGTAGGGAAGATCAATGTATAAAACTATTTTAAATATACCAGTAAGGGGACGGGGGATCCTTGGTGCTCTCTGAGCTTGTTTGTTTTCTTGCAGACATTTTATTACCCAAACTAGATAACGTCATTAGTGCTAGTGACATCATTGTAGCATTGATGAATTTACCTAATTTGGGTAATGAAATGTCTCCAAGAAAACAAGCAAGCTCAGGGAGCATCAACATCATTTCAATCCTGAGCTACAAATATTTTCCTTTATCAAATATACCAATGGAAGACAATATTTGTAACTCAGGGTTGAATTACACTGATATACTGATGATATTACCTAGTTGGGTGATGAAATTTCTATAAGAAAGCAACCAAGCTCAGAGAGTAACAAGGACCCTCAATATTTTAAATTAAAATGTCTCAAACACTTTCTGTTCACCATGGCATCAAATCTATGCAGTAGAGGCAACCTTCTACCAAGTCCTGTGAAAGGTGGTTACCCAACAAATCCTGTGAAGTAACAAATCATCAAACTGCGCATTTATGGATTTTTTTTTTACAGCAAGGTGACATGTTACTGAACTAAGATAAATTGTTAATCAAGGGAAACTAATGGAAATACATGTTCACCAACCCTATGAGAACATCTATTTAGAAAGCAAGATAAAAACAGTGTAAATATGTTTTCTGAGGATTGTGAGGAAATAAAATATTGGGAAATTATCTTACAGTTATGCACTTTCAAAGACAATATCCAAATATTTTAGCCTATATCATTATTGCAAAGGACAATAGTCAGATCTAAGACATAGTTCATCTATAATTTTCTAGGCAATTAGTCTGCCTAGATAGCAAATATGTGACATTAATTTTGAAGTTCACGGTAAAATGGTGAATAAAGTAAAAGTCATTGGCCAGAAAACTAAAATCAATGCAATTCATGTCATCTAGCAGTAAGATGCTATTTTTAATGGCTTCAGTGAGCTATGAACTATGACCATTACAACTATGTAAATTCTTCAAAAGGCAAGTGCCACATCTTTTTCCAGGCTCATGCATGCATATAGTGACAAATGAGACCAGCATCGAAAGCAGTTGTGTGTAAACCTGGAAAAATGCAGAGCTGCTTTAATGAAGACAAAAAGAAATTATTTTTATCCCACATACTCCAAAGTGGCTCTTCCAAAGACTTTGCATAGACCTTAATTAATTTGAATATGATGGCCTGTTACAGAAGGTCTTGTGCACTAGTAATAGTTCTTCATTAGGAACCTCTTTAAAGTACTTCAACTTGTCCTTTAGACCAATATAATCACAGTATTTCCAACCTACAAAGCAACCTGAGTGAGATCAAAGACCCTCAGCATTTGAAGGAATCATTTAGGTTAATTCAGGTTCAGTCCAGAAATCCAGATTAAAACACCTCAGTCAGAGGGGTGTCTAGAGATACCTGAATGTGTCTAATGAAGGGGAGTCTACAACTTCTCTTTTAGAAATTTTCCATTCAATTAAACTTGCCTTTTGGCAACTTAAAGCTACTTTGTAGTAAACTGCAGGTTAGAGTAAAGTCAATAGGTCATGACCTCCTTCTCCCCCCCACAAAAAAAATCCTTATGAAAATTTAAAATATTAAAATACAAATACATCTGTAATGATAGTTGTACAATTCAACGTCATTCTAACAGTACACAAATCTTAATTCTATTCATATATTCTCAGATATTCCTTCCTGATCAAATATATGTAAACACAATTTATGTCTTATTTTGATCTACATATTTCCTATTTTTATTTTCTATCCATTGATATCAGTTTCCCAAGTTGAATAATATTCTGAATCTTCCTTATTATTTAATTCTATAGTAAATTTATCCATTTCTGTACATTCAAAAATTTTCCGGATTATTACACAGTCTGTCAGTGTAGTGGACATTTTCCAGGCTTGTCCAAGTACAATTCTCGCTGCTGTAGTAATATGAATGATCAAATATGTAATCTTTTTAGGATATTTTCCTTTAATGGTCCCCAGAAGAAACAGTCAAGCTTCAATTCTATTTGGCAATGCGTAATTTCATTTAACCATTTTAGTATTTTTTGTTTTCTGGGCAAAGCCACCATACATGAAAAAAGGTACCTTGTGCTTTTTTACATTTCCAGCAGTTAGGATTTAGATTGGGCTACATTTTTGCAAGTCTTGTTGGGGCTAAGTGCCACCGATAGAACATTTTATACTGATTTTCTTTATATGTGGCGGATTTTGTTAATGTATAATTTTTCTTCCAAATTTTTTTCCAATCTTCTAACTCAATATTATGTCCCACATTTTTAGCCCATGCTATCATTGGTCCCTTTATGATTTCCTCTTCCAAATCAAAATTTAATAAATAATTATATATTTTAGATAGTAATTTCTCTTCCAGGCCTGTTAATAATTTGTCTAGTTGTATTAAATTTGGTTCAAATCCAAATTTCTCTAAATCTTTTTTGTATCTTGATTGTAGCTGGAGATAAGGCCACCAATCTATAATTATTCCCTGCTCCTTTAATTCTTGGTTGGATTTTAATCTTCCCCCGTTATCCAAAATTTCATTATATTTTACCATTTTATCCATGTCTAATGTGTTAGGGTGAATCATTGCCTCCATAATGGATAGCTATGGTATTTTAAAACAGTGCTTCTTCCTAATTCTCTCCCAGGTCTGTATCAACGAATCTCACAATATATATCTACAGAAGTATAAATATTTCTTGTTTCTGGCATTCCATATGAAAGCATGTCACCCCATCTGAATATTGTGTCCTTCCAACATTAGAATTCTCCTGTTCTTTAAATTTATCCATTCCCTGACCCAAACCAAACTTGCTGGTTAATAAATAAGTCTCGCACACAGGAAGTCGAAAGCCACCTCTATTTCTACTATCCTGAAGTGAAATTAATTTTATCCTTGCCTCTTTTTTTTTCTTTGCCCATACAAACTTCATAGTCATCTTATTTAATTATTTTAAAAACTTCTTGTCTAGTTTTATGGGAATTGTTTGTGGATATCTAAGTGACATTCTTTCCGCCATTTGAAAAGTGTTAAAGTATCCCAAATGCATTTGTCTTGTATCAAAGCTAAATACATTTAGCTTCGATTTCTCTCCAAGGGATTTGGTTTTGTTGCCTTTCTCTTTTTCTGTTCCAGTTTCTCTGAAGTCTTCTTAAACTGAAGTGCCAGACCTGAGGATATTCTGACTGAAGCAGAATAGAGTGGAATAAATGATGTTCTGCGATTTGGAAATTATACTTCTGTTGATGCATCCCAAAATAGCATTTACCTTCCTTGCAATCACATCACATAGCTGGCTCCTATTCAGTTTGTGTACAATTACTACTCCAAATGTCTTTGGAAATACTTTTACAAACCTGGTATCCTTAGCTATGTCTGTGAATTTGACATTTGTTTGCTATGAGAAGAATTTTGTGTTTATTTCTGTTAAAGTTCATTCTAATGCAGTACTTATATCCCATTTCTTCAATTTAACAAATGTTTCATTTAATTTCTGTCTTCTAGTTTGCCCACTATGGAGTACATGGGGAGATAAGAGGAGCAATGTCATTTAAGTCATGTCATCGTGCAAATTATGTACTGTATGCTAATTCAAATTATATGATTTGTCTCATTTATACAGTGAAGTCATGAGAAATGTGATGCCTTATACAGATGCCTATATATTCCACTCAATTTTGCATCATCTATAAATTTTATAAGCATTTCTTCCACCTCATGATCTAGTCATTAACAAATAGAAGATGACTGAGCTTTGTAAAACCTCATTTGACTTATCCTTCTGGTCTGACCTTTGATGAATACTCTTGAATATGACTTCCAGTTATCTACTTTCTTTTCATACCACCCAGCCAATATTTAACTAGGTTGAAAATGAGCATATCACGAGTTAAATGCTTTGCTAACGTAAAGATGTATGAGAGTTATGTAAGAGGAAACTTTGTTCCAGTTGAGAATTTGGATTCCCAGAATCCTTAGCAACAATTCATGTTTGGTACAAGATGTCAAATTGTAAAGAACAGGGGTGTCAAATTCAATTTTATTGAGGGCCGCATCAGGACTGTGGTTGACCTTGGGGGGCCGGGCAGGCATGGCTGACTGGGTGGGCATGGCCAGCTTGATGCCACACACTGGGCATGGCTGGCTGGGTGAGTGTGGCTGACTGGGTGGGTGTGGCCAGCTTGAAACCACTCCCCAAACTGCTGACATGTTAGACCAGGCAGAAGCCACACTGGCCCGATGTTTCTTCTTCGCATTGGGTAAACTGGACCAAAGTGATGTGGGCCCTCTCCTTACATTTTCCAGGATGGCCCTGCAGGCTGGATCCAGCCCGTGGGTTGTATTTGACACCCCTGGTAAAGAGGAAACGCTTTGCTCTTTACAAAAAAGTCCTTTCAGGTTCCAGATCATTTATAACAATCTAGCTTGGCAGCAAAATGAATGCTAGCACTAAAACTGGCTTAATGTGATCTGTGTTTTGCTAAATTCCCAATGTTTTACTATCATTAATACCATCAGTATAATTCATTACCATAAAATGCTCCTATCTTGATATGTTTTGATTCTGAAAAGCTACTTTAGGAACCTGTATGTGAATTGTGTACTTGCATATGAAACAAGCCAATTTTTGATGGCTACAGCAAAAAAATGAACCATATGAAAACTGATTTCATCAACTACATTCTATTTATAAGGGAAAAGAAGCCCATCTCATTTTGTAAAGAGCCTTAAAAGCAAGCCTAAGGAATACTTCCATTTTTTAAATAAACGTGCTAAAGATAATTGGCATTTCCAATTCTGATGTCACAATATGTTGTAATGGGGAAACTCCTGAAGCCATATCAATTTGAGATGGCAAGTAGCACACAAAGATGTTCATGAAAAGCCCCCCAAATTGTGTGTGATAATTCAGGCATTGTTCAAACATGAAGGTCCAGGTCTGAAAAATACTTTTGCCATAATTGAGCTGTTTCTGTGTTGTGTTATGCCAGAGGCGTCAAACCATGGCCCACCGACTGGATTCGGCCCAAGGGGTGCTTAGATCTGGCCCGCAGGTCTGCCCTGGAAACAGCAAAGGACCGACCCATGGTGCCTCTGCCAGTAAAAACGGAGCTGAGAGGGCCGCACATGGTGTTGCAAGCTCTGTTTTCACTGGCAGAGGATTGCAGGAGGCTGTCACAGCTGGAAACGGAGCTCAGGAGCCCGTTTTCTCTGGCAGGGCACTCAGGCCATCACAGGAACCCCTGACATGAGCTGGCCATAATAACCCTGGCCATGCCCCACCCTGGCCATACCTCCCCCGAGGTCAGACACAACCCTGAGGGGGCCCTTAATGAAATTGAGTTTAATACCCCTCTGCTATGCTATGCTGTTTAACAGTCTGTAATTTTTGAAGAAAACATATGTAAAAGGATTTTGTTTGCTTTCTATGTGAAATGCAAATACTAAATAAGAATCAAATAAATCTCTGTTTTGAAAAAGAGTCTCTAATCCAGAGTCATGATTATTAATTTTATATATTAATAGAGTAAGAGGCTTTTCCCAGATGTATGGAAATATTGCAATAACTTTTACTTCAACTATAATTAAAGTCGGTTAGCATTCATTGACAGCTGGGCCCTTATTCTACATCCAAGACAACTATATTATGAACATTTTAAAAAATGGGACATTCTACTACTTAATTACTCAGCAATTAATTATTGCTGAAAGGCTCCTGCTGAATTCAATTCTCAGCCAGATAAAATTGGACAAGTCAATGTTCCTCAGTTTAATCAACTTCACTGGTAGTTGTAAGAATAAAATAGAGAGCTGGGATGTTTGACACAGTGATCTCTTTGAAAGGGAAAAGGAAATAAAACACAAATAAGCATTTATAATATTTTATTTACCATGTTTCCCCAAAAATAAGACCCTGTCTTATATTTTTTTCGAACCCCGAAATAAACACTTGGCATTAATTTCGGGGGAGGTCTTATTATTAAATTGCGGGGACTGGCTGCGCATGTGCTTAAATATTTTCAGGGAGGGCTTATTTTTGGGGAGGGCTTATTTTTGGGGAGGGCTTATTTTAGCGCATGCACTCAAAAGCCCGATTGGGCTTATTATCCAGGGAGGTCTTATTTTTAGGAAAACAGGATATTACCTAATTTATCCCTGCCTCACCTGGAGAGTCACAACACACTTTTCAAAACTTGAGCATTGTAGTTCCTTTTGCAATTCTTGAAATCCCCCTAGCTAATTAACTATTTTAGATAGCCAAGTGTTAGATTTGGAGTTCTCAGAGCATATTATGGATATTTTCATAAAATTGTTCGCAGGATGGACATGGCCAGTCATAAGCCATCCCTATTTATTTCTCTTTTGATTCTCTCTTTTTTCCCCTTTGGAAGGTAGGCATCCTTCAAGATAAACTTACGGACTAAAACCACTATCGTTTTTTTTTAATTAAAAAGTTCAAACCCATTTTAGAAGTAAATATTATAACAGAGACTGACATATTAGTTTTCATACATCCAGTAGACATAAGATATATGGCTACAGTTATCATGCTGGAGATTCAGAATACAGATGTTTAAAACTATTTTATTGGAAATCAGTTTTTTATTTTATTTTTTGGTTGCAAGGGAATGAAATATTTAACTGAGAACAGCCCTGCAGTTCAGAACCATTACTATTTAGTTCATACTTTTTCTCATTGCAGTAATTCCATCTGTTGTTGCTATATGTCTAACCTAGGACATTATGCTGCCTGAGCTGAAATCAAAATAACCCTCAGCCTGTGTGCTGAGAAAAATAAGATAAAAATTGCTACCCCTCAAGAAAAAGGATTGAGGCTGCTCAGAAAAGTTTTTTAAAAGCTTCTCCCTCTCCCTCTCCCTCTCCCTCTCCCTC
>JANHZT010004757.1:168682-179178 GCA_032468215.1 Stegonotus admiraltiensis | reverse complement strand
GAGATTTGAACTTGCAGTAATTGCAAGCAGCAGATGTTAATAACAGTGTTTTAGTCCACTGTACTACCAAGGCTCAATATTCCAGAAATTATTATGTTACAGTATGTTTAAACCAAACACAAATGAAAGAGACACTGTGCCATGGAATTAATAAGACCAGGGTAGCAATGGGAAAACCCTCTTGGACCTAAACCCTCAGTGGATTTTTTTTTGTTCTGGTAAACTGAGTTGGGTTACACTTGAGCTCAATGACTGGCATAATAGCAGTAAATGAAATAAATGTAAGGTTTTTAAAATGCATACGCACACACGCACACACGCACACACACACAGAGAGAGATTCAGTGGAATGTCTCAGCATGGTTTGTTTCATTGCTACATGACTGTTATCTTGCAGAATCCAGTGAATATGGACTCTTTAGGAATAAATATTAGCCCCTGCCATCTGTTTTAATGGTTGTCCCAATACCCATATAATAGTCTATAATGGCCCTGCTTACCATGAAGTGCTGTCCATGGACTGGTTCATCCTTCGGCAGCTCTGCATACAGTACTAATGGAATGTGTGTCCTGCATTATAACAGGGTTATGTTAATTAGGAAGCTTTCTTAGACTCCTAATTTGAAATCAGATAACATGAGAATGTTGATGGGCAAATCTTACAATGACTAGAAAAATATGTTAAGTGACTATAAATATAATTAAAATATTATAAGTTTGCACCCAACCCCCAAAGGGCAAAACTGTGAATATATCTTGACTGGTTTAAAATTGTTATTCTTCCTAGAAGAGAATTTGTTCTCATTCAAGAATTTATTAAATCTGAAAGGGATTTTTATTCATGCATATATTTTACTCAAAATGTGAATGTGGTTTTATGCATCAAAACATATATTGCATGGAGGTATCTTGTCCATTGCATCCAAAATTTGTTAATGTTTGCAATACTTTCTTCTAAATTTATCTTTAAATTTTATTGTCATCGTGACCATCCAGTGCACCAGCCACACACAACAGGCGTACAAATCAAACACATGTGCTCTTTTCTACATTTTGGCCTGGTCCTAAGCAACAACAACAACAAAAAAGGTTTTTGGGGGTTTTTTTGCTGTAAAAAGGAAGATGAAGAAATCCCTTTTGTAAAAGTTTGTAGTATCAAAAATTTCCAGCTTTAATATCTGATAAAAATAAAAAGCCTTTGTAATAAATAATAAAGTGTTGTTTTTGTAATGCTGTAATTATGCAAATTACTTCTTAAGTGACACTGTCCTCTATTTGGCTTCACGCAGCAAGATTTCAATGATTGGGTGATAGGAGTCTGTTACTGAGATGGATAAGAATGAAAAGGACTCAAAAGAGGCTTTCAATGGAAATTGCAGCTATTTACATAACAAATAAAGTGTGTGTCCCCATACTTTGTATGCATAAACTGTATCCCACTAACCGCTGGGCTTCCTTTGCTTTTCCATGTAATTTTGAGACTTTGGTTGGCTTTAAACAAACTCACATAATCCTTATTTCCACTACCCTAACATGGTTGTTGACCCCTTATTTATCTAATCTGTTATACAAATATGCATATTCATAAATATGCTGTGATTGGTGCAGCTGGCATGCTGCCATTAACTGTGTCAAGTTTCTTTCCATTCTAGTTCAAGAGGGTGTATGATTAACCCTTCTTCTTGGAAAGTACTCAAAAAAACCTCTGGGCATTGTCAGTATTCATCAGAAGCAACTAAACAAAATTCACAGTCTTAATTTATATCTCATGTTTTCACCAAAAAAGCCAGGGTCAATGCATTCAATATCCTTGTGTCTAGAGCAGTGATTAAGAAAGCATGGACTTATATTTTCACTTATATTCTATAAATAAATATACTCTAAAACCTATATAAATAAAAAATACCCTAATTTATAGAGTGTAAATATACTCTGTAATTACGGATAGTCTACTGGGTAATTTTCTCTGCAGAATGAACTACAAATCTATCACCCTGATAGAACATGAAGTTTCTGGGCCTCTTTCAAACTATGTAGAATCAGTTCAATAGGCAGACAGGGAAAAATGTGGCCTCCATTGCTTTAAATTTGCTTCCCTTCTTATCACCTAATGTTTAGGTGGGTTGGTATTTTTCTTTATCCAAACATTTCATTTTTGGAGATCACAATGTCTTATCCTTTGGTCCATAAATTTTCTCATGGATTCTGCTTGTAAATTGTTGGTTCACCATATCTTACTTATCCAATCTCTTCAGTTATTTGCTGCCCTCAGTTCCTAGACTTTTCTGTAACAATATTTGCAATAGATATACACAGTTCTATAGTGGCAACATGGAAGACCATTCTTATTCCCCGGAGTTTAGTGACATATTTTGATTTCTCCTTCATATTAAGAAAGGCCTAAAAGTTTAGGGCTCATTCTGAGCTAACATGCTTGTTTTTCATTCTTGTTTGTCAAATAAAGGAGAAAGGAGAAGGGGGAATCTTCACATAGCTGCAAAGTTTTTCTTATCTGTGAAAGTCTCAGTCTTTCTGTTCCCATCCTTCATTCAAGAGCCACCTTCTCAAGGTCAGTTTTTGTAGTCTCATGAGCATAGAAGCAAGGTCATAAAGTCTTGGTGCCAAGTTTTAATAAAACTTTAGAACTGATCTTGAGGCTGGGAACTTCTGCACAGAATCTAGGTCCTGTAGAAATTTGCCATTCTTGGGATATGTCTGCTGTCACTATTAAGGAGCTCCTGACCCCTTGTGAAAGATTTGGGTATCATCTTGCTTGGTACATATGCTTTTTATGTTATGCGTTTAGATCTGTTCAATTGAATTAATAATAAAGCTTAAAATTTCTTTATTCGTTGGGTGCTCATTGTCTCTGGAACCAAAAGAATAAATTGCCTGGGCACCTGATCACTGCCCTAATACTTGACAAAATAACACAGTAGGTCAAGGCTGCATTTGACTCTTCTCCTAACCCCTCCAGAAACTGTCACCAAATGATACAAAAGTGGAAAATAATTAAACAGGTGATTAAAGAGTAATCCGATATACAACTTAGATTAACGTGTTAGTAAAATAAGTCAAATGACATTTCTGTCCTATTTATTCCTTTCTAGAACAGAAGAAATGCGGATCTAAACTTTAACCTATTTTTCTACTCAAGAAAAGAATAAACTATGTGCAGAAAATACTGGAATGATTGTGTGAAAAGTGTTTAATATTGAATGTTTTGGATAATCTCCAGAAAATAATCAAGTTACTCAAACAATGAAAAAAGAGAACAATGTCATATATAAAGCTGGAATATTTTGATCTTGAAAAAAAGAATAGCCTGCCAAGGACAAGGCAAGGGCAGCACACAAATCCCAGACAGGCAAACATTAAAAAGGGAAGCAATACTCTGCTCTTTCAAAATTTAATTATCTCTGAAATAGCAAGTGACATGCACTGCAATCAAATTCCCTATGCCAAGCTGAAATTGGTTTGGTGTGTACTACTACAGGCAAGTTCTTTTTAAAATAATTCAAAAAATACAAGGTTGAGGAACCGAGTGTAACATTAAAACACTGGTGATTCTTCTAAGATTGCATAAATCTGATGGAAAAGATTTTTTAAAAGCAACCAAGGAAAAGAATTTTCTTATATAGCAATCCCTAAAATAACCTTCTTTGAAAAAAAAGTTCCAGAGATATCTTTGTTTAGGTATATATCAAATTTAGTAATTAAGTTAGAAAAGTGTTCTTCAGAAAGAACTCAATTCTTCAATACCAGCATTCATAATAAAATAATAATATACAACCAGTAGGTTGTAGTCTACACTACAACCCGAGTAGTGTAGAATGCAAAGAATGGACCTCAAACAACTGGTGCAATAGGATAGAAGTTTCTAAATATAGATATAGATAGATAGATGAGAGATGAGAGAGGGAGGGAGAGAAAGATAATAAGTAGATGCTTGCCTGTTTATTTCCCCTGCAGAGTCTAATTTGTTCCACCTATTGTTGCAACTGCTAAGCAGAGAGAGTCAGAGGGAGAAATATACAGTAAGAGCTATCCAAAAGAATCAAGATTATTTTGGCACACATGTAATTAATCCAACACAGACTTGTTTCTGCATTCCATATTCTGTAAACAGTTTGAAAGAAGATTACTAGGAAACAAAAGAAATAAATATTGAATGATTGGAGACCAGTCAATATAATAAGTAAAATGATTCAGAATAATACACCAATTATTACATGCTGTAGAAAAGGAAAAAATTAGAACAGAGTAGGGTGTAAACACACACACACACACACACACACACACACACACACACACCTTCATGAAGAGATTTGTTGAAGCCAAACCAGCTGCAGCCCAACACGTGCACCCTGCAGCTAGTATTGGTTCCGGACAAGAGAAATAAATCTCTTACTGTGTTTTGGCATGTTTGATCACTTTCCTTTCGTGAAAAATGACATGATAATGGCACCCTGGACTTTAAATGCAGTTTCAAGGATCTTATTTTCTAGTTTTTAGAACAGATTTTCATTTATGAAATTACTGTAACTGCTTTACTTTAAAATCTTTTCATTCTCTAAAGCCAGCATTTCTTATTTTAAAGTCCTGGGAAAGTTTGTCACCTATATGACCTGCTAGGATGGAAGAACTTAGGGCATTTAAAAACCTTAGTTATTAGTGTGCAATATTGTAGTAATAGTAGAATGATTTGTTTGACTTATTTGGCCACCAGATTGGAAGAACTCATTGTGGCTTGTATGTTTCAATTTTATAAAAGGAAAAGGAAGAGGAAGAGGAAGAGGAAAAGGAAAAGGAAAGGATACTTTGCCCTAGATTTTTAAAATATCTTTCTATAGGTTATATGGTCCAGGGGACTTGTTTTAGATTCCATATGAATAGTGTTACAGATTTATTTAAGGCTAAGGAGCACTAAATCATCTAACCATATATCCCAAATTTCTGGGATATTTATTACACATTTAAAAGTCATATTTTCAGGACTGAAAGTCTTCTGGAAGAAATGGTGGACTAAAGAAGGTTCTTCAAAAAGAGAAGATGGTGACCATGGTAAAAAAACAAAGAGTCATGAGTATTCTAGCTTTTTGGAACGTCTCTGAACAAGAACAGAATGGGAGATCACCCACATGTGCTCCAAGCAGGTCCTCCTCATAAGGAGGTTGTAAGATTACCATCCCCATTTGGGTTTTGAGCAGTGGAACATAATGGGAACAGCCATCTTGCTTGCAACAATGGTAGGTGTCTTTAGACGACACCAAGTTTGCAACTTTCTTTTCTAATCATGTTCAGAATTTGAATCATAAGCTTAAAAAATTTTAAATTTTGAAATAAACAGCAAAAAAGCTAAATAAGACTTTGATCCTAAATATATATATAAATGGATTGATAGTCCAGATAAATTTGGAATAAGGTTTCAGATTTAATTATAAAGAATCCTACCCATGGGAAAATGATTTGTTTGATTTTTTTTTGCAAGAGACAATAAGTAAATTTTGAAAATTGGACATTAGGGGGAACTAAAAATTTTAGTTAAAGGAGAAAAATACCCAACTTTGATTGACAATTAATTAAGTGGGACTAATTGTCAGAAAACCTTATTACTTTGAAAATACTAAAGAATACTTTTGAAAAATGGAATCAGAAGTTAGTATCAGCAATAGCGATACTTGACCATGTCCAAAACATGTTATGGAAGCAATGGCAGATGAGTAACAAGTTTTATTTCATAAGATATATTATTTGTAGAAGCTACAAGAATAACGTGAAAGAGGATCCATCACTGAACATATAAAATAACCTGCCTGATGTTTCAAAAATCAAAAATCAAACACAAAAAATAAACCAGGTGAGTGATTGGGATAATTTTTTTACATTGGATTTAGGACAAAGAATAAATGAACGAAATCAAATTCTATGACATTTGAATGGACTAAGCCTATGATGCCGAACCTATGGCACGCGTGCCGGAAGTGGTATGCAGAGCCATCACCCATTGCTTTTCCAGGTTCTGGCATGCTGGCCAGCTGGTCTTTGCACATGCATGCATGCCAGAAACTGGAAGACCAGGTGGCTGGTACGCATGCGCATGCCGGAAACCAGAAGGTCATTCCCTGCATGTGCATGCGCACTGGGCAGCTGCTCTTCCAGTTTCCGGCACGCACACACATGCCCCTGTTTTGGCACTCGGTACCGAAAAGGTTCACCAACACTGGACTAAGGGTTAAGACTTAGACATAAAAGAAAGGATCATAAAATTGGTTTATTTTATCAAGGTTAAAATAAGATATGTTGTTGTTTCTGGTAAACTTTATTGAATTTTCTGCTGACACGAAGCAGGACTGAAAAGATGATGACACACAGACACACACACAACCTGGATCTAGATGTGTGTTTCAATAGATTCAGTGCAGTGTATCTAAAATGAGTCTAGAAATCATTTTACAGTTTCTATTACAATCTCTTTATCTTGTAAATCAAATCATCGATTCAAGCTTCTTCTTTTTTTACTGGACCTTGTATGCCATCCAGGTTTCCTTGGACAGTTATGGCTTGTTAGTTCTTGTTATCTCATACTGTTAAAGATACATTTAATTTCTCATTTGCTTCAGTCTTACCTTTTTGTTCTTTTAACTGCTTCTTGATCTCATACCTCCTCTCAATCTTAACAACAGGGTAAGCAAATTCTAAGAGTTCACAGAAAACTGTCTATTTAATGAAAACAGTTTTTAAATTGTTTACCTTACAAAAATAACTTCAGACAGAATTGTGGGTGTAAACATTTCTTAATTGAATTGGGATGTCACCCAGAGTTCCCAACTAGATTTGGGAAAAAATTACCTCTTGAATAAAACTTCACTCCATGTAGGAAGCCAGGGAAATGATCTGTGAAATAAAATTCAAACATAGGTAGAGGTAAATCAGTTGCAGAAGATGCAGAATATTACAAAGAGACTCAGAGGTGTACACAAAAGCACATGAATCCCCTGGGTATAAAAGAGAGAGAAGGCAAACACAAAAAATTGGCAAGAAACTGTTACTGTAGCTATTTCTATTAAGGACTGTTCTCCATTTCCTGATCTGATCTATTTTGAAGGACTGACTTTCCCTAACTCTATAACATCTCCAAAGCATCCATGTTGTGAGGGAAAAAAGGAGTGAAAAGAAGAAAGACACTGTTTCCTAGATTTACATGGCATTAATATCTTCTAAAAGTATAGGATAAGCATTAGGAATTTGATTAAATGTTATACTCTGCAATCTTCAAATGCAGTCCACAAATTTTATTTTGCAGTTGATTGGGTAGAGAGAAATAAACTGGGTCTTAGCATATCTTAGCATTTTCCCATCATATTAGAAGTTACATTTTTTTCAGTAAAGATGCTGCAAGGATTAGCATATTTTTCTTGAGGTTTCTTCCAAGACTGAAGTGAACTTTCTTAATCTCACCTGCAATTATTATACCATAGTTGTTGTTCAGAGATAGGGCACTCGAACGGGTTCGGGATACCAGCTTAAAAGATGGAAGGCCTGACTTCTTAAGTTATGGACTGCCTTGATGGCATTCATTTTCTGCACAGGAACATATGGTGTCAGTGTTCCAGAAAAAAAAACCAAGTAAAAACTCTGAAGCAAGCATTTTTCCAAGTTCTATTTACTAGAATAGGTAAACTGGCACATCTGGGAAACCCGAATCTGAGAGGTCCAGGTTCAGTAAATCAAAACCCCCAAAACCATCCCCTCACTCCTCAGTCGATCACATGCTCCAATCACCATCCGTCTCATCTCGAGACAGCACTCCGACCACTCCTTTTCCAGATGCAGGATCAGCCTGACCCTGACCATCAGGAAGAATGCTATTATATCTAAAGACAATCCCTCTACTAAATCCCCACTTCTACTTTCCCACACGTGAGAAGGTGGCAGCATGGAAGCTTCCGGCCTAATATGGCTTCCAAAGCTGACACATGGTTGACATTTTGTTCCACATCTGAAAAGTATTTGTACGTGACAAAATTGAACATCTAGAAGGGTGACTTTGCTGGTCTCATACATTCCCATTGAGGAAGCATTTTTGTAGGCATGTAACAGATTTTGTCACCATAGATTTTGTAAGTGGGAAAGTTATGGGTGGATGCCAGGGAACCACTCTTAAGAATATGGCAGCTATATGATATTTACAAGAATACCTTTTATGTCTATAAAAGGAACAAATTAAGTGTTTAGAGAGTTCTTGCATAGCTATCTTACATTTACAAATCTGTGGGAATTGCAGCAGGTTATTAAATATGACACCAGGGAAAATACTCACTTTGCATAGTGTATGGAAGTATTTCAATGGCCCACCCTTTCAAAGCCCGTTGCAGCTCCAGGAGTTCCAAGCTACAAAGTTTTCGTCCCTTTATCATCACATTCATTTTTAAAGTGATTCATTAATATGCAATGCCAATTCCTGAAGACACTTCTTAGGTGCCGGGAAATCTTCCAGAATAACCTAATTAAGAGCCAAACCAATGGCTTGAAGGCATAATAGTCAGCAGCATGGAGCTAGATTAAGCTGAAACAAATGCATTAAAAGCTTTAGTTCTCTTTTGTTTCTCCTATGTTATCCAAAAGCCATTACATGGATTACTTAAGGGAATGGTCCATTGCAATTCTTCTACTGATTTGCCAAAAAGGAGTCACAAAAACCTCTAGAAGTTCATAACATTGGCACAAAAGAAAATACAAAAAGGCCTTGAGACAGACAGCAGGGACATTTTCTTTTCTTCTCTTTTAAGCTTATATCTTGGGTCAATTCATATGTGTCCATCTTTCAGAAGAAGAAAATGTGATTTAGCAAAACTCAATGCACTGACTTTATGAATACTTTTGCATTGTTATGTCTTGATACCTAATCAAGCATCACTGGTTCTGGTCCATTTTCAAATTCAAACTTTCTCATCTTAGCTTCTCAACCACACCAGAATTTGACCCATCCTGTTCTGTTTTCAAAGACTTAACCTGATGATGGCCACACAGATGGTTGGACAGAATCCTGAGACTCTTTGCATAATTCATTTCCAGCATTCTGTTGGATTGCAAAGAATAAAAACAATGCAAAAAACCCCTACTCAGATGAACAATGGAAAATTAATGCAAAGCTAGCCACAGAGAAAAATGCCAGCAATCCTTCTTGGCAACACCATTTCCAGTACATATTGAACAAATAAGAGCCCAAATCCTGTGTGTAATGGGTGATTTAAAAGTGCAAGAAACAAAATTGATTGTGACATGCTAAGTCAATTGAAACATTTAGTTTTGTTTAGCATATTTTACATCCTGGTTATTTGGAACTCTACAGTGCATATAGCTTCCAACTGAAATACTTTGTACTGTGTTTTATATCCAGAGTCTTAAAGAGACTAGAAGTAAAGTTCTACCTGCAAAAAAGTGGGCATAAACTGATAATTTTCTGTGATGTTTCTGAAATATGAGGGAGCATAAAAAGACTGTAGCTCATGTAATTTAGTAGGAATATAAAGAAGCAATATTTATTGTATTTATTTATTAAATTTATATAGCTATCCAACTGACACACAGTGACTCCAGGCCAGTGGTGGGTTGCCCCTGGTTCAGACTGGTTTGCAAGAACTGGTAGTAAAACTGGCAAGAGACCCTGCCCACCATCCCAGATGTCATCATCAGCAATCTGTGCATGCGCAACACGCGATCCCATTGCAAACTGGTAGTAAAGGTAAGTAGAACCCACCCATGCTCCAGGCACTATACAATATTAAAAATTCACAGTTAAAAAGCCACAGTTTAACTCTCCTCTCCCCTTCCATTCCATGGCAGTGACAAGAGAATTGGACAAACCACTTGATTGGCTCAAAATGGGGTCCCCAAACTAGCTGACAAAATCATATTTTCAAAGCCTTGCAAAAAAGCAAAAAGATGAGGGCCAATCTTATCTCTGGGGGAACGATGTTCCAATATGCTTTTAAACAGCTAAATTGGAAAACAGCTGAATTCTTAGCTGAACACCTAAGAAACTAACACTATTCTTTAAAAAGTGGAAGAAAAATTATGTACTGCATTGTCTCTTTGTCTATTGCCACTTATGAACCACTCACTGTTTTTTGAATATAGGAAGTTAGGATAATGTTGTTCTCCATCGAGGGCCAACCCACCATAAATACATCTCTGATTCTGCTTCAAATGCACATTTCCACCCTGGGCTGCCTTAACATTTCCATATTCTTAGACTATTGTACTTCATTCCACTTTAGCAATAACCACAGCATGGACTGTCTGCTGTGATTAGTATGACTTTCTGGATCTGACTGGTGCCTTGTACAGTTATTGCATCCTGGGTACCAACTGCTATACAAGTAATTTTTGAGTTACGACAATTCACTTAGAGTGCTTCTTGCAACATTGTCTGTTAGGTTCTAACTTGCAGCTGGTAAAATGGATTGCCAAATTTGCGGTAAAGTTGATGG
>JANHZT010004757.1:110104-124675 GCA_032468215.1 Stegonotus admiraltiensis | reverse complement strand
TTCAACTCCCAGAATTCCCCAGCCAGCTATGCTGGCTGAGGAATTCTGGGAGTTGAAGTCCACTCATCTTCAAGTTGTCAAGGTTGAGAAACACTGAAATAGGGATTCAGTGTGATGAATAAAAAGATCTCTTTCAGAGGCCTATCCTGCTTATTTCTTTAAAAACAATTGGACAAAATTTACCTTGCGCAAATGGTTATGGTGAGATTTTGTCTTAAAGGTTTTTGAAGTGTGTAACACTGGCTCTTAACTTTACAAACCTTCAATTAATAGCCCCATCTGGCCCAAAATGTTTGATACCAGAGAAGAGAATGCCATGCAGGGAAAAAACAACAACCCTCTCAACTGTATCTGGCTACCCTATTTGAAAAGCTATCCAGCTTCATATATGATGTCTTTATGGTGTATTCATTCCTTGTTACCTCTCTATCTTATTTTAACTCAAAAGTTCAGCATGACCTTCTAACTGAACACAATACTTAAGACACGGCAACTTGACAAATGAACTTAAGAGCTAAGAATATTTCACTCCCAAGCATGAGCCAACACAATATAATTGGCTAGTCTTAAGATACAGCAGGCCTCCACATAAGCATATATCCAAATGGAACGTTATAGTAACTTATTACCTCATTGATTATTTACTTCTTTAATGGTATTTTTTTGACAAAGATGCTATAATTATCTAGCAAGGAAACATACATAACATTGACCTATTATTAAGGCTTATAATCATTTTAATAAGATCATTACAAAAAGGAATTACTTTTGAAATGATACAGCACTCAATGTTTCACACTTGTTAATCTCAGCAAAACGAAAGTTTTAGATTATGCATTCAGAGACTGAATATCATTTTGAGCCACAATTTATAATTCTATAAACTATGGTTAGTACGGCCTGTGCTTAGCATCTTTCTGGGGAAAACAGTATCATAGTTGATTATGAGGCCCCAATTTGGAGATTTAGTAAAACAGAAGAATGAGAAGTGGTCCAAAGTAAATTCATAAATTCAATATTAGCCTTATCCCCATATTTACCAATAGCAATGTTGGGATTACAAGTGGGCCTTTCATCAATAAATATAAGGGAAAGAAAGCAATAATTTTATATTATAGGAATATGCCTGATGCTTGTTTGGCACAACAATGCTTCACAAACAATTTAATGCTAACAGATGGATGAATTAATGTCTAAAACTACTCTCACAATTCTCACTAGATCAGGAACGTCTGAGTGATATAAATTAGCATACACTATTGAAAACTATTAATTTTTTTAAAGGTTTTAGACAAGATAGAAAAAGGGTATGAAAGCTTAAGTTAGCTAAACGGTATCTTTTTTTTTTTAGAAAAGGACAAGAAAAGTCATACTATTTAGTCTCTTATATCTCTGAGAAAAGCTTTCACAGAGTTTTGAAAGAATGCCAACAGTTTATTTGAATGGAAGATAAAAAGGATTACAATCATATATCACTTATATGCAGTGGCTCAGTGGCTAAGATGCTGAGCTTGTTGATCGAAAGTTCAGTAGTTCAGTGGTTCGAATCCCTAGTGCCATGTAACGGGGTGAGGTCCCGTTACTTGTTTCAGCTTCTGCCAACCTAGCAGTTCAAAAGACGTAAAAAATGCAAGTAGAAAAATAGGGACCCCCTTTGGTGGGAAGGTAACAGCGTTCCAAGTGCCTTTGGTGTTTAGTCATGCTGGTCACATGACCACAGATATGTCTTTGGAAAGCACTGCCCCCTAGAGTCGGGAACTAATAGCACATATGTGCGAGGGGAACCTTTACCTTTTTATGCATTTGTAATAACTTACAGGTTGGATATTTGATCTACTGTGCAAACTTTATCAGGAACCTAGAGCTAGATTCACCCTTGTTAATCCAAGTGAATCAGTCTAGTTTAGAAGAAAAAAAAATCTGATGGAGACAATTGTAACAAAGCAAATTGCTTTGTTTACAATGATTGCAAGGAACATATGAAAGCACACCTTGGCAAATAATACTGTTAATATTAGAGAGCATGTATTGAACGGCTGAAATTTTATATGCATTTTGCTAAATCCTATGGTTGCAAATAAATACAACTCTAGGTAATCCTTACAAATGATAGGTAAAGGCTTACGCTAATTGATATTTTTGTATAATTATATGTAATGGTTTAGTGTATAACAGCTTTTCACAACATTAATTTACATACATTAATGCCATAGTAGTTTTTAATGAAATCTTCTAGGATAGCTTGAACTTGCAGATATAAAGGAATATAGGCTTCAATTTTAATGTAAATACTCTAATTAGTTTTCCTTACTTCAGTGTTTTCAGGCATTAAGGGAGGAAGTTTTTTTTAAATTGTCTTATTTTCTAATGCTCTAATACAGAAAAATTAAACAGTCTATCAGGTATGTACAGTGTTTTTCTCTTCCTGTTTTTACTTATTCTCACAGGTGAAGATTCAAAAGTTAGGCTGTCACCCAAAAACCATGCAGAATGCCTTATTTAGTTGAAAACTAAAACTCACACTATATATAACAAGCTACCCTGTTTTCCCCAAAATAAGACATCCCCTGATAATAAGCCCAATAGGACTTTTGAGTGCATGGCAATAAGGCCAAGTGCTTATTTCAGGGTTCAAAAAAAATATAAGACAGGGTCTTATTTTCAGGGAAACACAGTATATTCTTATTGATATGTCAAAATCAAAATGAATAATGCAAAGCAGGACTAATAATTTTTGTATCAAATATCATGACATATCAGACTCTCAAAATTGATTATATGCCATGAAATCAGTGTCAACTCTTACCAATCTGGCCCTATTCTTAAAACATTTGCATATTTACTTAAGATACCTATTTATCATACGTAGGTAGCAATGGCCTGTGACGGATTGACCTATCTGGAGTCTACCTGGATTTGCTAGAAAGGACACAAAGATGGGGGGAATGTGCTTGAAATCGTTCTTTTCTGCATTAAGTAATCAGAGCTTAAAAACATAGGAAGTAACCTTACATTAACTCAGATCATTCATAAATTTAACCCAATACTGCCTACACAGACAGTAAGGATTTTTAAGGGTTTGGGGCAGGGTGAAATCTAATTTTTTTTGCCACCGGTTCTGTGGGCGTGGCTTGGTGGGCGTGGCTTGGTGGTGGTCATGTAACTGGGTGGGCGTGTCCATTTTTAAAAAACATTTTAAAGCATTTTTAACTAGAAAAAAATGCTTTAAAAAGTTAAAAAAAAAGGTTCCGATGATCAGCACCTGACCAGCCTGGCACCCCTTGCCAAGCCAGATCTAACGCCTCCTAGCCCCAAAGATTGCAAGCCTTTCTATCTCGGCCACCCAGTCTGGGAGATGACAGAAGGGAGAGAGAGAGAGAAACAAAGTGCTCGGCTGCTCCCCCTTTTCACTCACTCCAAGCTTCCTGTTGCAGATTTTCACACCTTGCTTCATGCGCCCGGGATTGTCACCCTAGTCTTCTTCTTCCTCCTCCTCTCCAAGTGGAAAAATGCCAGGAGCAAGTGCAAAAAGAAGCGCTTGCTTGCTCCTGGCCTTTTTCCATTTGTAAGGAAGGTTTCATACCTGTGAAGGCAAGTCTCGCTTCCCCACCAGTACCGCTGTGCGCACGGCTTGTGTGTGTGTGGATGTCAGGCATGGGCTGCTGCGAAGACCAGGAGCTAAGACACACACACACACAGAGAGAGACTTTAAAAGACCTTTGAATGAAGGCAGGGGTGGATTGGAGGGGTCATTTCCCTCCCCCTCCCTGCTTCCGCACCGACATTCAGTGCAGCACACATACACACACTGCGTGCACAGCAGTACTGGTGAGGTTTTTAGTGAGCAGCACAGGAAGCCAGACTTGCCTTCACAGGTACGAAAGCTTCCTTACAAATGGAAAAAAAAAATGTCAGGAGCAAGCAAGCGTTTCTTTTTGCACTTGCTCCTGGTGTTTTTCCACTTGGAGAGGAGGAGGAGGAAGAAGACGACAATCCCGGGCGTGTGAAGCAAAGCATGAAAATCCACAGCAGGAAGCTCAGGGGGAGTGAAAAGGGGGGAGCAGCCGAGCGCTTTGTTTCTCCAGAACCAGTAGAAAAAAATGCTTAAAAAGTAAAAACAAAAAAATTCTGACGATCGGGCATTGCTCAGCTGATTGTCGGAACTTTTTTTTTTAACTTTTTAAGCATTTTTTTAATACCGGTTCTCTGGAAGTAAAAGCAGGAAGTAATGATGACTGGGCAGGTGGGCGGAGCCTCGTGCCACCATCGCTACCAGTTCTCCAAACCACCGGCCATCATCGCTACCAGATCGGGTGATCCAGTCCAAACCGGGAGTATTTCACCCCTGATTTGGGGGACATCCAGATCCAATTCTTGAGCTTACCAAGGGGACATAATGCATGCAAACATGTGTTGTATTCCTGAACTATTGATAAACTATTTAGAAATAAATTATATTTTGCTAATGAAACAAATTAATACCCAAGGTGTTTATTTGAAATGAAGATATGGAGATAAAAGAGAGTGCCACCATCTTTGCACCTCGATATGCCTTTCTTCCCTAAAGTCTTCCAAAAAAGTAGTAGCTGTAGTATGTGCTTAGGCTTATTTGTTCAAATTGTCCCAGAAACCTGGACCTAATTTCCAGCATTCAGTCCTCAATTAGGTGCATAATAAATGCCAAATGATCAGCCCTAAAATAAGGTTGTAGGTAAGTGGCTTTTTTTTAAATTCAGTCAATTAGAAGTCTCTTCATGGCCATTCCCAATCATAGTAAAAATGATTTTCACTGTTAAATAAGGAAGGTAGGATTATTGAATTGACAGGCAATGATTTATCAGCAATTTCTTAGTTGTCATTTGATACTGGCTGCAATTCTGAAAAAGGATGAGGTGATCCTTTTGGATAATGTATATCCTGCTATCAATTTATTGATCTGTTGTTGGAACTATACACAGTAAATTATATATCAGTCTATATGAATTAATAAATGATTAAGCATATATTTACACATAGACCCATCTGATTAGCTTGTTGCCAGCTAATTTATTTAGCATCGATACAACTTAACTCCCAAGAGTTTTACCATTAGACTACTGTCATTCCTCAGGAAACAAAACTTTAAAAAATTGCTTTATACCTTGCTGTTTAAGTCAGTAAACTCCTGTGACAGAATTAAATTTCACCTCTTTTGTAATGTAATATATTTGTACACAGGATGATGGGAAATATTTGGGTTACATGCAGTTCTCTAATTTTAAAATTTCCTTTCAAACATGCTATTTTTAGAATAAAATGCTACTAAATCTTACATTCCCACAAAGTATATCAAACTAGTTTTGTACACTGCAATCACAGTAAGGATATTTTACTTTTGTTATTGGAAAGTATATGTAGCTACTTATGCAGAAGAATGTTTAAATAGGTTGTGAAAATATGCCTCAATGTTTAAAGTAATCCTGCATTTGAACAATCATCTTTCCTAAAATTTAATTTGTAAATGATTTATGGATTATAATTCCATGTATGAGATTATACCATTTCTTAAATTTAGGCTCCCTTAACATAAAACATTAATATTACAATTTTCAATTATATGATAATTCAACTTACAACTCACAAAAATCTATGCTACTTAATAGCTATTGTTAGTCAGAAAATGTGTTACCAAACTCCTCCTGATTTTGGCCACCATAAATTAACATCATTCTCCCTTTTCACTATTAAATATAGATCTGTGTTTTTCTTAACAGCAACAAGTTATAGTTCAAACCTGGAACTACATGAAAGTAGACTGAAGGTTTGGGATGAAACTTTGGACTTTAGCCTTTATGGAAAAGGTAATTTATAAATTAGTAACATTAAGGAAAGAAAATGGAAACGTTTTGTGCAAACTGGTATGACTTTATCTACTTATATTATACAAAATTTATGACATCTTAAAAAATTCAAAAACTTTGGGAAAAATGAAATATTATGGAAAAAAGGTTTACTCTCTAAAGCTATACGGAGGACATTAGTAGATGAATACACACACATAAATATACACACATATATTAAAATAAAAATAAATCATTATGCACTTTTATTTTTACATACTGTAATATTTAGTTTTTAACTTTACAAAATATGTAATGAATTTAAAGTTGCTTTTACCTCCAATTTCTTGAGGTGCTTGGGCATTATCAAAATTACAAATCTTTTCCCAATTATTTTCCACAGCTTCTGGTGTCATTTGGTGGTTCCTATGCCTGACAACGGCTCCCAGGGATCGCTCCCAGCGTACTAAGCAAATAGCAATTAGAAAGGGTATTAAACACCAATTAAAAATAGCCATTCAGCTGTAGCTGTATCACTAGTTCCTTTTATAAATGTACATTTTTTTCTGATCAAACCAAAGTATGGATTACTGCTGATAGAAAATTGGAAGTTAGCATACTGTGGATATTCTTGAGGACTCTGAATAGAGTATTTATTCCAATCTGAATATGAAACTGCGGCAGGTTTTCTTGATTTGTCATCAACACATTGTTTGTTTGTGTTGGACACCAGAACCATTTTGACAGCTAAGAATAGATAACGGTAGAATTTTTTAAAAAAATAACTGTGGGCCCTAATATAATTCCAGTAGAAAAGAAAGGAAATAATAATAAGAACAGAGGTATGAAAGATCAACTTCTGATTGATAAAACAGTTCTGTAAAATTGAAAAAGCAAAAAAATATATATCATAGAACTGCAGTGGCACAGTGGTTAGAATGCAGTACTGCAGGCTAGTTCTATTCACTGCCGGCTGACTGCAATTTGGCAGTTCAAATCTCACCAGGCTCAAGGTTGACTCAGCCTCCCATCCTTTCAAGGTAGGTAAAATGAGGACCCAGATTGTTTGGGGGGCAATATGCTGACTCGGTAAACTGCTTAGAGAGGGCTGTAAAGCACTGTAAAGCGGTATTTAAGTCTAAGTGCTATTGCTATTGCCATTAAAGCAATGCATTTACCAACTATCTATGATTAATCTCTTTTAAGCAAACCAAATAAATAAACAAATGAACAAAATCTAATCCTAATAGAGTGGAGAAAGAGAGCAAGGGTAGGAGGCTCAGATGGAGAGTCAGTGAAATTATTCTCAAATTCTACCACTCTTAAAATGAAATGACTTAATGTTATTATATCCTAGTTTAATTTTTGTGTCAAATTCAGAGTCTTTCTCACTAGACCAAATGAGCAGGAAGACTTACATTTTCCAATCCAGCCAGCTCCAACCTGCAACGTACAGTTTTAAAAATCAGTATAATTTACAAAGAAAACTGAAAATGAAGCATGAAGCAAATCAAATGGGAGTGGTTCCCATTTAATCTCAACAGATTAGTTCCAATAGATTAAAATATGCATTTACTTTTTACCTCCATATGAAGTTGATTCTTACAAAAGACACTATGATTCGATTACATTCAAATCAACCAATACATGACCAACTTTAAGCAAGGCAGGGAGTTAGCTTCTTATATTACAAAGCATTGGTCTGATTTTTGTGTCTTGTCTCCTCAGTTTCTTCTGCTCAAGTGAGTCAGCTTTACGTTCTGAGCATGTTCATTCTCAGAGTTTTAGTGTTCCCTATTTAAGATTATTTTCTAAAGTTTTTCATATTTCTGCAAAAAGTGAGTTTATTGCAGGTCTAGTAATATTTTTCTCTTCCCCTTGGTCCTTGACGTTTTGGATGTGAATGTAGTGTTATCTGGAGTATGAAATTCAGAATATAAGGTGATCATGTAGGATAAGGCCATCAATGGATCCCTTCTTTTTATAGCAATTATTGCCCCTAAGGTTCAACATGTGTTGGAATCTTTTTAATAAATATTCTTTTCACCATTTTGTATCAAATATTTGATTTCAAATCATTGCTGTTTTTCAGCATGATATTCACATGTGTTCAACTTATCCTATACAGGTAGTCCTTGACTGACAACTCAGCCCAAAATTTATGTTGTTAAGTAACAGTTGTCAAGTGCGTTTTGCCTCATTTTATCACTTTTCTTGCCACATTTGTTAAGCAAGTCACTGCAGTTATTAAGTGAGAAACATGGTTGTTAAGTGAATCTGGCTTCCCCATTGACTGTGCTTGTCAGACCACATGACCCCAGGACACTGCAACCATCATAAATATGAAGCAGTTGTCAAGCATCTGAATGTAAATCACATGACCATGGAAATGTTGCAATGGTAAATGTAAAGGTTCCCCTTGCTAGTTGTTCCTGACTCCAAGGGGCCGTGCTCATGTCCGTTTCAAAGCCGAAGAGACCATGCTGTCCGAAGGCGTCTCTGTGGTCATGTGGCCAGCATAACTAAACCCCAAAGGTGCATGGAATGCTGTTACCTTCCCACCAAAGGGGTCCCTATTTTTCTACTTGCATTTTTTAATGTGCTTTTGAACTGCTAGGTTGGCAGAAGCTGGGACAGGTAACAGGAGCTCACCCCGCTACGCGGCACTAGGGATTCGAACTGCTGAACTGCCAACCTTTTGATCAACAAACTCAACGTCTTAGCCACTGAGCCACCGCGTCCCACTCTGCAATGGTGCCATTGTAATTTCGAAAGGTCACTAAAGGAACTGTTGTAAGTCGAGGACTATCTGTAATGTGAGAACAGATTTCTGCGCAGATTTGAATTGTGAAGAGAGAGAGAGGGAGGGAGAGGAAGAAAGAAAACATGATGGATGCAAGGCCCATTGCCGGGAAAGAACAATAAATGGATATTACCTCAAACAGTCCACTGTTCTCTTGACATCTTTCATGACAAAGCCAAAGGACAAGAGGGGCCACATACTCCGGTTTGAAGGCATCCACCATAGCTAGGGAAAATGAAATTTAAACAAAAACAAGCTTCAGGAGTAGAGAACAGAAGAGATATTTTATCATTCACTCAGGCTAATTTGTTGCGAATATTTACAATCATTTACCTGGAGGCATAATAGTCTGTGTTAACCTGGAGCCTGCTGTGGGAGCAATCGTGTTGCAGTGGATGTTGTACTTCTTGCCTTCAACTGCAAGTGTGTTTGACAGACCCAAAAGTCCAAGTTTGGCAGCACTGTAATTAGCCTGGCCAAAGTTCCCATATATTCCAGCGCCTGAGGAAGTCATGATTATTCTTGAAAACAAACAGTAGGAAATTCTGACATTAGAATACAGCAAAAAGCCTGATGGAAGATTGAAGGGGAATGCATCAGTGGTGGGTTGCCCCCTGTTCAGACCGGTTCGCAAGAACTGGTAGTAAAACCGGTGGAAGGTCCTGCCCACCGGCCCAGATATCATCATTGGTGATCTGCGCATGCGCAGAAGCAAGGCCCTTGCATGAACGAAGTGAATGTGCACACAAGATCCTGTTGTGAACCAGTAGTAAAGGTAAGTAGAACCCACCCCTGGAATGCATCAGTAAAAGCAATAGAATTATGCTGATTAGACAACACTGCCATTTAACAAAGTTTTAAAGTGCCAATGAACATCCATTAAATAGAAAAAACTGTTTTCAATATCTTGTCTTATTCTGCCATAGGGTTCATAAAAAATATTGAAGTAGCCGTGTTTAAAGGACTCATTTAGCATGTTACCGTGACTACCATCAGACGACATGTAATCCAATGTCTTTGAAGAGCTGACATGCATGGAATGACTGCAAAGATTATATTTCATAAGTAGTGAATACAGAGATAGGCTCCAGTTAACTCAGAGCTTTATTGCAAATAAATTTGCTTTCAGAACGTGCTATTGGTAATGAAAACTAGTTTAATGTACATCAAAATAGCATCAGAGTTGCAAGAAAAAAAGTCACAGTCCTTATTTAAAAACAACTTATAGAAAACAGTTTACAAACTGAAAAAAGTGAATGCAGACAAAATAAAAACAGAGTAAGCAACTCCTTTTTAATATGATCATTATTTCTAAACTGTATCCTATTTAAATGTGATTAAGCGCAACCAATGACACAAATGTAATGTAATAGGGAAAAGCCTCTGTTCCTAAAAAGTTATTCAATTTTAGATTCAATCTATCAACATTTAAAGCAGTCAAACTATTCAGAGAACTAGCATTTTACCCAAACAGCAAGAGTAGTTCTCAGTTCTTACTGAGAGCTATTCTTGCTGTTTGGGTGAAATGCTAGTTAGCAATGTTTTGGCTTTGGGGCATGAAAAAAAAAAACTAGCTAAAAACAACTTCCAACATGTACGGTATATAGGAGTTCTAGAATCCAGCATCTCCATTGGCATAATCTCCAACTTGTGGATTTCAGAGTGGCTAATCATAATTTGCATAATGTCATAAAAGATCGGGAAAAGGGTTGTAGTCTGGGCTTCTAATTAAACCCTATTGTGAATTATACCACTCTAGCAGAACTCATTCTAGTTTTTCAAGATACTGCAGTACCCATTAAGAAATTGTCCATGGTAGCTTCTCCTTCACTATCACAACTTTAAGATGCAGTTGGAAATCTTAGGCAAGGTTTCCAGGTTCAGTCGCACCAAGTACAACATGACAAATGAAGTTTATATGGCCGTGGGAAAGATTATAGATAAAAATGCAGACTTTTTTCAGCAGTTTAAACACTACCTTAATTGATATTAGCAACTATACTGTTGTTGTTGTTTTTTTAAAAAAATCTAATAACATTCTGATATATGAACATTCCTATCACTGTTTGGTTGCTTGTAGGGATGAGGATTCTACTTTAGATATAGTTTTGCATGCTGAACTTTTTATGAGAAATAGATGTTGGTATAATCATAATCACAAACCACTTTCTCTGTGTCTAATCTAGATGGTTTTGGTCTGATCAGTATATATATATTTGGTGAGCAATCATGTCTACTTACCTTCCAAATTTCTGATTTTTCATATGGTTCCATGCAGCTCGGGTTACAAGAAAGGATCCCCTCAAATGAACTTTGTGAATTATATCTAGAAACAATTGAAGCCATTAAATATATCTATACCTTGAAAAGGCATTAAGTACATAATATGTTCATTTTAAAAATGGACTATGGTACATAATCATAATATGGTACAACTTACCCCAGTCTTCGTCACTGATCCTAGCAAATGAACGGTCCCTCAAGATCCTACATGTCAAAGAAGAAAAAAGAGGAGGAAAATTATCATAAATTGAATCAAAAATATTCCAGTGTAATGGAAAAAGAAGAAAATAACACTCAGATCAACTTACCCGGCATTGTTGATCAGAATATCTGTAAATTAAATCCATACAAAATTATTAAGAAACAAATCTAGCTATTCTTGATTCTGACGTGAAGGATAACATTTGATTAACAGCCTATTTACATTTAATTTTGTCCTTACCAAAATCGATAAAGGAAAACAGACTTTCAGAATTATTGTGGTTGTCAAAGACTGGCAAACACTTTTGACACCGCATGTAGGTCTGAACTATGATTATCTCTTAAGCAGTAAAAATGAACCCAGACATAGAAAGGGACATTCTGCATTTTTTGTAGAATGAATTTAATGGTTTCAGAATTCTGGGCAAGTGCAGCAAACAGCCATTTGCTTGCTTTCTGCAATAAGTTAAACAGGCTTAACAGCCTCATTGTAATTCAAATGCATTTCTGTATCTCTATGAAGTAACATTTATAAAATAAAGAAAAAAGAACATGCTGATGCATGCTATCGTAACTATTTGCTGGTACAGCAAGTCCAAGTTTCAGGCCACCATTCAATTTAGCATTAATATGCAGCATGCTGCTAGTGGGAAAAAGATCTTATCTAAAAGAATAACCATAACAGTTTTTGCATATGCGTAGCTTAGAGGGAAAAAATGAAAATTCTTAAGAGGATTCTTTATTGTCGCTTTGTTTCCATCAATGGAATGTGGCTTTAAACAAAAAGGATTTTTTTTAAATTTTGCTCATGCCTCTACTTCAGGGCTGTCAAACTCCTGGCCCATGGGCCTGATATGTCACATGCTGGTCATGCACACGCCCCGTTTAGCGAAGGGGAAAAAAGTCCCAATACATCACGTGACGCCACCATGATGACATGAGTTTGACACCCCAGCTCTACTTGATGGAGAGGTCTTTTCATGATCAAACCTACTTTGCTTTATTCAGAGGAACATCAATTTCTTCTAAGACAGAACTTTGTGCTGACCATGATAAGCTTTAATGATATCAACAATTATAACTTAAAATTTACAGATGGAAGAGAAAGCCACCTTGAAAAAAATTAAAGAGAACTCATCTTGAAGAAAATATCTTGATTACTACTAGTACAAGTAATTACAGCTTTCATCAAAAAGTAATGCAATTTGTTAAAGAGCTTAATAAAGCCATTCCTTTGTTCTGGAAGAGTTTCTCCTGAATAATAGATTGCTCCATTTTTTTCATGAAATAATACAGTATAATAGTAAGGAGATTCCAGCACAAACTATGCTTCTATTTGAAATGTACCTATTTTCCCAAAAGCATCCAGAGCGGTTTGCACAAGCTTCTCACCAGCTTCCACTGAATCTGAGGGAAAAAACCAACAGGAAACACAGATCAGAATCTATTGAAATGATGGAGATCCTAGCACAATGGTAGGGGAACACAAAATGGTAAAAGAATGTAATCTTGAGGGAATATTTTCTTTCATAAGCAAGTTATTCATTGGTATGCCCTTACCAATGATAGCAAGTTCATGACAGAAAAAAAGACAGAAGTTGTTCCTATGACTGCAGCTAGTGAAATCTTTCAGCTGTATTCATAATTCCCTGAGGTGCTACTAACAAAAGTGATAGCTATGGTTAGGAAGACAGATTGCACAGGGAAAGAAATGCTGATTTGGATTCTAAAAGTTCTTCTTTATGAGTGGTAAAATTTAGGTTTAGGCATAAAAGCCTAATTTATGCCTCATTTCCCAGTTATGTCACCATCTCCCCAAAATATGCTATTCCAAAGTGATGCCTTTCAGGAGTGACTACAAAAATAGGTACACGGGTCTGCTTGTGGTAGCACAAGATGCAGTAAATGAGCAAATGATTGTTTGCATCCAAGCTTTCTTATGCTCAGAAAAATAAGGACTGTTAATGACACATGGATAAATTTGAATGTGAAATTAGGAAAATGCAGTTGCCTTCAAATGACCAAATAACTTTTTCAGATACAAGACTGCATCAACAACATCACACATTATACAGTGGCACATGATATTTGCTATATCACTCACTTGCATAGTATATGTGCTACGTTTAAGTGCGCACTAATATATCTTTAAGTGAACATAAAACTCTGTGAAGCACAATGAGTATATCAAGCTGAAGAATACATCGTTTATCCCCAAATATCCTGAAGCTTTTAAAATAGGGGTATTCTACCTGGATTATTTTCATGTAATGCATCTATATAATATATATTTCTAAACCAAACAACCACAACATAACAAAGAATAAGAATCTAATGGACAGTGAACCTCACTTTAAAATGAATCACATTTTGGAATTATGGATCATGGCTCAAAACTAAATCTAACATGGATTTGCAATCACAAACAATCCATGAGTTCATTAACTATCATTCAATTCAAGGCACATTAGATCGGCATGAGCACTTTCTATTGACTGAAATAATTTATCATGGGACAGTCATTTAAATCTTCAAGGAACTTGCTGATTTCATTTTGATTATCATTTACAACAATCATCTCAATGATAGAATGGCAGATGATTTTCTCCAGATCTGTAGCATTCACTATTGTAGAATTACAGCTGTAATTTAACTGTAGATACTTTCACTGGAATAGAGTGGGAGAAACATACCATAATTAGCTACTGCTTTTCCACCTTTGGCTCGTATTTCTTGAACCACTCTATCAGCAGCTGAAGAACTCTTTCCATGTCCCTTGATGTCACCTCCAAGATCATTCACTGTGACAGATATAAAAAAGACAAAGAGAGACAGAGAAATTGAGTCCAACTAGTACTTAGATAAAATAGCTGTCATTCTCTGCAGTCTTCAGTGATCATTCAGGCATTGCCTCACTGGTTTAGTGAAGATTTCATGCTGTAATGTATGTCGATGAAGATTCTCAGTTATCCAGGTAGAGTTGTCTGAAAGTTGAGTGATCACAACTGGATTTCTTTTCTTGTTGATTTGAAACATTTCAATGCTTATTCAAGACTTATCTTCCAGATTGAAGAAGCTATTTGGATAAGCAACAAAACGTTTCAAATCAACAACAAAAAAAGATATCTAGTTGCTATAACTCAACTTCCAGATGCTGTAATGCATGTGTAAATTTCAGACTTCCAGACTTCAGGCATGTTAGCATCTCCTATGAAGGTTGACAATAATATAAGTAGTTGCCATCCTGCAGTCTTTCTGTTAAGAAAGAGTTTATATTGAACATACTGTTAATATTTGGGTCTCTTTCTATAAACTGCTATCTGAAGAAGTCTTTTCAGAGACCTCTTTATTCTTGCAGGAGCTTTGCAGATATTTGTTGTGACTCAGGCCCACATAGTTGATATTAAATGCAAAACAGTTCCAAAAAACAAACAGATTTTATTAAAACAGCTGAGAATTAACTCA
>JANHZT010004757.1:97196-110004 GCA_032468215.1 Stegonotus admiraltiensis | reverse complement strand
TATCTATCTATCTATCTATCTATCTATCTATCTATCTATCTATCTATCTCCCTCCAGAAACTGGCATTTACGTCCAATTCCTGGCAAAAAATACCCATTGTGGACAATGAATTCACTTAATGACCATGGTGATTCAATTCATAACCCACAAAAAGGTCGTAAAATTTGGTGCAGGCATATGGTGATCCACTTAATGACCAGGATAATTTACAACTGTAATTCCAAGTTTAATTACACTCATACATTAAGTAGTGCTACACATTTATTTATTTTCTTTGCTAACAGGTCAAAATCCACGAGGTCAAAGAAGTCATTCTTTTCAACCAGGGCTCCATTCTAATTTACTTTTATACAGATAGCCCTTACTGATTTATTTTTACTGTACATTCAGATCAAAAGGTCTGAAGGGGTAAAATAAATTATACATTTTAAAAAGATTTTCAGAAAGAATATATAAACACTTTCCCACACAACATGAAAAAGTCCAATCTTTCTTTTGTGGAATAGATGAAAGTACTTTGGTTAAAGAATCTTGACAAATCATCAAGTAAGCCATATTTTTGATCAAGCAAAAACAGTTGTGAGAACAGTTGTGTTTTTGATGTACAAGCTGAATATAAAAATATGTGTTTTAAACCCTGGACAAACTTTTTGTGGCAATAAGCACAAAAGTCACTGATTTTTTTGAAAGTGCATCAACTTTTGACAGATCCAATAATTATTAACTCCTTCACAAACTATTTTTAATCCAAAGGGCAATTCCAAATCATTGCATTTTTTTCATGAGGAATGGACTGCTAGCTATCTAAATAATACAGAAAATTCCAAATTAAGCAATAATACTAGAAAATAATTCATCTAGAAGAATAGTTTAAAATAGAACCAATTATACTAAAATATATATATCTGTTTTTATGAAACAGCATCTCCCCCATGTGGTCAAACCTAAAAATGTTTTAACCAGAAAAATATATTTAATCATTTATTTGGCTTGACGGAATATATTCAAAATAGACAGAATACATTTAGTCACAAGGAGTTGAGCTTGATTCAAGTGGGTCTTTATGTTTTAATTGGCAGTATATTCGAAGGGAACTGATTTTGGGGGAAACTGACTAAAAAATCAGCAATTTTAAATTTCCAGCATTATCTTTTTATTTCAACTAGATCTTGCATTTTTTTTAAAAATTGCCTTCATTTTCTTTGCTAGCTATTCTACCTTTTGCTTCCAATTAGGTACAGACTATCCATGACATGAGAGCTAGTTTGGTAAAGAGATTAAAGCATCAGACTAGAACTCAGGATACTCTGAGTTCTAGTTCTGCCTAGACAAAAAGCCAATTGGGTGACCCTGGGCCAGTCACTAACTTTCTTTTACCGTAGGAAGCAGGCAATGGGAAGATACCCATTGCCTGCTTCCTTGGACACCAAAATAAGCACTAGGTCTTATTTTTTGGGGGGGGGTGTCATTTTTTCCATGTATGAGAGGCCCATTTCTACTTGCTCGCGGTGGGGCAGGAGGCAGCATGGGCAGGAGTGCCGCCACCACGTGGCAGGGGGTGGTGGAGCTGCACCATGCATACTGCATCGGCTTACCTCAGGGTGTCCGCAGCCAGGCCACCCATACCCCAACACCTGCCTCACCTCACAGCTGTGGCACCAGCACATTGCTCAGCCTCCTGCTCTGTTGCGACCGCGAGCAAGCAGAAGAAGTGGGCTAGCAGCCACATGGGCTCCTGCTGCACATGGCTGCTGGTGCTGCTGCCATGAGGCAGGTATCAGAGCGTGGATGGCATGGCTATGGGGGGCCCTGAGGTAAGCTCTACCACCCTCTTGGCTGTGGCACCACAAACAACCAGATGGAATGGGTGAGTGAATGGCTGCGCACACTCTTAAATAGGGCTTATTTCGGGGTAGGGTTTATATTAGGTGCACACATAAAAACCATGCTAGGTCTTATTTTTGGGATAGGTCTTATTTTCAGGGAAACAGGGTATTTCTTAAATATTGCCAAGAAAACTGCAGGAATATGTCCAGGAAGTTACCAGGAGTCAGCACTGACTACAAACACCAAATATAGCCATGAAATAGAGATATATATGCAATACTTGTTCTTCTATTTTATACTTGTGTTTCTTTTTTATTATTATTCATTCTGCTTTGGCTTATGTTTCTACTGGGGCATTATCAAGATGCAGGCAGGTCCAGCTCCTCTGAAGAGACAAGCCTCTCACTTCTCACTAAAGGGATGGGGGTGGGGGCAAAACAGTGAACTGATGTACTGAACTATCTATATAACGAGTTTCCCAATTTAAACCAAAGGTATTCATCCAGGTGCTTATATTTCACCTTAGTGGATTTCTTAATTAATCTTGTTAATGAAAAGTCAGAAAACCTTGTTCCGCAAAAGTTCACTTTCACTCTTGCTCATTCTAAAGAGGCCTGATCCTCACAAACGCAAAATAGTAAACAAAGTTGCTAATTAGCCAATACAAAATTCATGAAAGCTACTGAGAAAAAAAAATTACATACAAATTAGATTTTTATTCAAAAAGACTGTTTGCATTCAGTGTTTCCAGCAAGGATTCTGATTCCACTTAGCATTTATCTGTAAAATTAGCCTGCTTATATTTATAGTCATATGCTGAATACAGCAGCTATATAAAACATTCAATCATAAATATTTAATGTTATGGTTATTTCAGTAACAGAAATGGAGAAATTCTTTTTCCCATTATTTAAAATATGGTTTTACATTCTAAATATTTCTAAATAATTATTACGCTACCCAATTCCTATTAACTTCCGATAATTCTGGACATTTTACAGATTGTTAAAAACATCTAAAAAGAAGGAAACAACAAAATCTATCCAACTTGGAGTTTTGTTGCTATAAAACACTTGTTTTTGCATGTAACCTATATTGAGTACAAAATGATAAATGCTTGTTCCAGCCCCTTTTAATAATTTTCTATAGAGCAATGTTGGCAACGCTGCTGATTGGAGAATTCTGGGAGTTGAAGTCCACACACCTTATGCTTGCTGAGGTTGATAAATACAGACTTAAAGGCAAAAAACAAAAAAATTGAAACACCTGTTAACACAAACCAAACCTACGCAAACAGGTGATTCAGTCAAAATTGCTAAGACAAACAAGACTGGATCATACAGATTTGCAAGCTGAAACTGGGGGCACAAAGCCTAAGTCAAGATTTTAGCATAATTCAGTGTGTTCGTTGCCTGCACCCATCAGCAAAATAATATTTTAAAACAGCGTTTCCTAATCTTGATCACCTGAAGATGCATTGACTTCAATTCCCAGAATTCCCCAGAGAACCATGCTGGGCTCTCTACATCTTCAGACAGCTAAGATTAGGAAATGCTGTTCTAAAAGATGGTACAGGTCTGGTAAATTCAAAAACTCTTTTCCTGTTTATACAGGTAGTCCTTGACTTACGACCACAATTTGAGCCCAAAATTTCTGTTGCTAAGCAAGACAGGAATTAAATGAGTTTTGCCCCATTCTATGACCTTTCTTGCCAAGTTGTTAAGTGAATCACTGCAGATGTTAAATTAGTAACACGGCTGTTAAGCGAATCTGGCTTCCACATTAATTTTGCTTGTCAGACGGTCACAAAAGGTGATTACTGGAATTATCATGAATATGAGTCAGTTATCAAGCGTCCAAATTTTGATCATGTGACAATGGGGATCCTGCAACGATCATAAGGGTGAACAACAGTCATAAGTCATTTTTTTCAGTGCTGTTGTATCTTTGAACGGTTGCTAAATGAACTGTTGTAAGTTGAGGACTACTTGTATTTGTATCAAGAAATATGAAGTCTCCAGGTTTGGAGGTAATTAAAAATTTGGAAAGCTTCAGCTCCATATCTTAATTCAACTCATTAACCAAGACATTTAAAGTCATGGCAAAATTCCCATCCCCTCATATGTCCTAGCCTACTATCCTATTCTTTGATTTAATAGCTCAGTAGATCCATTTTAGACAGTCATTCAAACATAAAATAGAATTCAAAGTGAACTCCAAAAAGGACTGAATTTGGCTGAAATCTAAAGCCCTGGAAAAACAAAAAGGAAACTTAGGGTTTGCATGAATATGTGGATGTGGCAAAACATCCCCCCATCCACAAGTCTTGTTTCTATCTCATTTCAGGGTTGGGTTGAGGAAAAAACAAACAAAACAAGCAAAATCAATTTCTCACTTTTCTCCCTCTGATCCCCCTTCCCTGCCAACCACTCAAGTCAGGATGTTTGGGAATGGCTGCTTTGGGAAAAAGGGGCAGAGGTGGGAAGAAGGACATCAGATGAGTGTTACTGTGCCCAAATCTGAGAAGGATCCCTACCCTTTAAGCTTCTGGAGGATTGTGAAGCTAAGTTGGGGGTTGAGTGGTAGGCTGTTTGGTGTGGCACCTGTGGGGGGCAGGGGGACAGTATTCTAATTTTTATAGTTTTTAATGAATTGTTGTGAGCTGCCTAGATCATGATGTGAGGTAGGCAGCGATATAAATCCTGCAAATAAATAAGTAAATAAAGACCTGGAAGACCCATAACTGCCAACAATATTTTTTCTACATCACAAGGGTGTGCTTATTTGCTTGTTTGTATTTTTGTGCTTTTCATCAACAATAATCTGACATTTAGCTAAATTGGCAGAAGTGATAACTTCTTACTAGAGGGTGACACAAGGCATGCCAAATGGAACACAAAACATGATTTCCTCTTTCCTTTGAGAACTGCCAATGCCATTTCTATTACTGGGCACAACTGGAAATAATTTTCAGGCATAACATAATTGCCTCTTATGAGTAGAAGAATTCTACCAAGGGATTTAACATCTTAAATTTATTCAACAACCAAACCAAATAGTCTTGTAAATAATGAAAAAAGCTGTCAGATAGGCAGCCAAAATAAAATGGTGAAAAAGCAGTTCTTTTGCAGAAGGAGGTTATTTTATTTAGTTAATTAACTGGTTAGCTAAGCTAGCTTAATGACATGCCATGAAAATACTTTTTCATTTTTCATTCACTGGAGACTTTCGTATCAAAGAATGAAAAACCTTTAAAGTTGAAGTCCTTGGGCTAATAAAATAATCCTCAGAGAACCCTCATAATAATTGGAGTTTCAGTTTGGCAATCTTGCTCTAAATAACAAAATGTATAAATGTACTTTTTTCACATTGATTTCTCAATGACCTGCTGAAGATCAACTACATATTCCCTGCGTTTCTCACTTTCTGCTCTTTAAAAGGGTGCAGGAGGAAATAATCAGAAACTGGTCAAATAACTTTCCAGGCACACTTATAAAGTGTGCCTGGAATCCCCCTTATAAATCCCCCTTTAAGTTTGGGTTCATTTTTGCGACCTCTCTATTTCTAGATGGGAACAACAATACATTCTTCTAATCAGAGCCACTCACTTTGTAAGTGAAACACACATTTTTAATATTTTTCGTATTTAGTACCTTCAAAATCTATATCTCATCATTTAATTTGTGTGTGTGTGTGTATGTCTCTGTGCGTGTTGTGTGCAAATATACATGATTTACTTTTCATCAGTATTTGGAAATTTAACACCTCTATTACCAACAAATTTGGCCCCAAATTATTTTTAAATGAACCAAAGTATACAGTCTTGCAAATCAGCAACTAAGCAGTGGTGCTTAATTTATTTTCTATTACTGAATCCCTGAATTACGTTCATCATCACATTTTATGGTAAGCACATTGGGCTAAATTAGGTTGCCAGTCTAATAATCTTTTCCATTACTGTTAAGCTGAAGTTCAAATGATAACCCTATTAGTTAGTGGCTGAACTATCCAGCCAGGATGTAATGGTTTGCCATTCATTTGAAGTACCAGGTAATTTCAAGATATCATAATAATTCTTGTTTAAGTGGAAGCTGGAATCAGACATTGCTAAATCCAGATGGTCAAAGTGCCTACTTGGCTAATCCCAGATCCCTTTATTCAGAAACAATTTTCTCTGAGTTCAGTAACACATGTTTCCCAGTTAGAACTGCAGTGTGAATGTTGAAAAAGTACAGGGAATTACAAACACATCACTAAAAGCAGATTTATGTATTTGTAGGAATTTTAATAAACTGAGGGCTACCGACATTCTTTTGTAAAATTTTTTTAAAAAATCATTAATAATACAAAGCAGATAGTTGTCATCAACAATTCTACTCTGTCAGCTGAGTAGAAGCTAAAAACTAAAAGATTACTCCCTATAGCACAGCCTGGGAGAAAAAGTTAAAAGATACTTTGGATTTTCTTGATTGAAGTCTAGAAATACTTGATAAAAATCACAACTAATACCTGTGAAACTACATAGCCTGCATTGGACAAAGACCTTAGTGATACAGTACATTCTTTTTTCAAAATAATACAACTAAGTGTAAAACTTTTTTTAAAATCAGAGTTATTATTCAACTCTTGTTGAATTCAACTAATTTTCAAGAGTTACTATTCAAACACACAATTCTAAATTGAAGTCAAAGAAGAAAAATCTAATTTAGCTTCTTGGCCATTATCTACTTGAAGAGGACCAGGGTTGAAAGATTATGAGTGTGGAGAACAGATAATAATCTGAAAATGCTTTGTCCCACTCAAAAACATTCAGATTGAAAGCAATACTAGTTTTTCACAGACTAACAATGAATATGAGAAAGTCAGAAACTGACAGTTATTTTATTCCAAAATACAATTTTCTCTGTGGCTAGTTTATGTCTGGGATCTAGCCGGCAAGTTGGAATGTTACCTAAATTTCTTAAAACTGTATGTTTGCATTATAAAAATTCTTGCCAGCTCCAGCTGAATAAACTATTATACAAGAGATTTTGTTCTTTGTTCCCAAAATGGGTATAATTTTTAAGATTTGGCTTTGCCAGGTTTTCCGACATGATCCCAATTTACTAGACACTCTAAACTCATTACTGAGTTACACCAGAAAATGGACTTTGTAACATTTGCTGTTGTAACAGTTAACATCTCTTAACTCTTCAGTGGACAAAACTAATGTAGTCAGTGTACAAAAATCTATCTGCAGTAAGTAATTATTTAATTTCTTAATAAGCTTTGAAGTACTTGTTGCAAAAGAGAGCTACCAATAAAAATGCCAAATATCCAAATTAATCTCTTAAATTTCACAATGTTATCTGTGTAGGCTAGTGTTGAACACATGATTTAGAAATGGTCTTCTAAGGCATTTCAGAAAGCATAATAATACTAAATGAACTTGTTCTTATGGAACCTAAGCACTAGCTATCACTATAACTTAGCATTATGTTCCCCGTAAATAAATAGCTGTACTGGGTAAAATGGCATATCAATAGTATCCTAATGTGCTAAGTGTTGTGACACTCACTAACAAACCAACTTGGATCTTCATTACCATGGCATATATTTTTTTGAGAAGACATTTCAGTGGAAAAGCAAAAAAAATAAAATAAAATTGAAGAGTAAAGAAAATAATTTTATTTTAAAAAAGGTGAAGATGACTAGAACAAGTTTCATTTTAGAACACAATCATGGATTCAACAGTTACTGGCAGAAGAAAAAAAAAACTTACCAACCACAGCAGCTCCTCTTTCAGCAAAAGCCAATGCATATGCTCTACCCAGTCCTAGCATAAAGAAAAAAATAAGTAAAGTCTTTTATAACCTGACAGTTTTAAAAAAAACCACACACAGGACATCAACATCAAAGGAGACAATTATATACTGTGTTTCCCCAAAAATAAGATGCGGTCTTATATTTTTTTGCCAACAAAAAAGGCATCAGGTCTTGTTTTTTGGGGGGGAGGGGGGTCTTACACTGACTCATGTTGCAGCGGCAGCAGCAGTAAAATGCTCCCGTTTGGACCGGATTGCCCTATCCGGTAGTGATGGCGGCGGGTGGTTCGGAGAACCGGTAGCAAAAATCCCTGCGCCCATGCCCAGCTGAGCTGCACAATCATCAGAGGCTTTTTTTTTAACTTTTAAAAGCATTTTTTCGACAACCTTTTCTGATGAAAAAATGCTTTTAAAAGTTAAAAAAAAAAAGCCTCTGATGATAGCGCGGCTCAGCTGGGATCGTTAGAGGCTTTTCAAAGCATTTTTTCCTGCAACCTCTTGGCCGAAGAGATGGTTTAAAAAATGCTTTGAAAAGTCTCTGATGATCCCAGATGAGTTGCCTGATTGGCAGAGGCTTTTCAAAGCATTAGAAAAAATGCTTTGAAAAGTTAAAAAAAAAAGTTGGCCATGCCCACCCAGTCACATTACCCCCCACCAAGCCACGCCCATAGAACCAGTAGTAACAAATTTTACATTTCAGCCCTGAGCGGCAGCATCAACAGCCCTGCACAGCAGGAGCCCACAGCCAGCCCACTTCTTCTGCGGCCCCTTGCCGCCGCTTGCATGCATCGCCACTGGCCTCTGTTTTGCTGTCAGAGGCTTTCTGTAGCCGATAAAAGAGCCTCAGATTGATCTGGAGCTCTGTTATCAGCTGCAGAGGGCTTTCCAGAAGGGCCTCTGACAGCAAAGGATAGTCCTGGGAGCAACACTCGTGTCAATCCGGACCTCATTTCTTGGCTGCAGAAGGCTCTCCGGAAGGGCCTCTGATGGTAAAACAGAGGCTGGGGGTGACGTGCACGAGTGGCGGTAAGCAGCCACAGAAGAAGTGGGCTGGCAAGGCAAGGCAGGTATTGGGGTGTGCGAGGGCTGGTAAGTAGGGTATTCCACCCTCCTCATACCTTAATTTTTACCCATATGCCTTGCCCCACCCCCTGCACCCTGGAATGGGCGGGGTTTTAACTAGAGCTTATTGGGGGGAAGGGCTTATATTGGGTGTACGTGTAAAAATGAAGCTAGGACTTACTTTGGGGGCAGGTCGTATTTTCAGGAAAACATGATACTTAAAAGCAAAATGTTGTATTACTCTTAGATACCTGAGTATCTGATGCATCAGGTTAAATATAAGCAGAAAAACACTCAGTCCTGATGACATGTGATCTAGACAAATGTTGCTCAATCTTGGCAACTTTAAGATGTATATACTTCTGCCCAGAATTTCTCAGCAGTATTTCTTAAAAGTTATTAAGGTTAAGAAACATTGTTGTAGAATCAATTGGGAATTCCAAATAGGCCACCAGAGAAGAAACTTTTTGAAAAGGCAAAGAACTGCTCAGAATGCAGCAGATTAGTACAATTCAATTAAGCCACCAAACTTTAGAAGGTATTCTCCCCTTTATATGTCCAAAGACATATAGATTTTCCACTAAAGAAGAAAAGAAAATTGTTTTCTTTAAAAGGAGCTGCAGGATACTACTGTAATTTTGTAAGGTGTTTTTTTTAAAAAAAAGTTTGACATGTGAGAAAATTACTTGAAGTTCTTTTCAGTACAAGTGAAATACTTTAAAATACATCTTGACTAAACAGAAAAGGATACATATGAACTGAAATATTTTCCCATAGTGTCCTTTTCTTGAATTTCCTGAAGAATGAGATCGTTCTTGAGGTTATCTTCTCCACTGAGATAAAATTATTGTGAAGATAAACTGGCTACACAGTTCTTATATCCACAGCATTTAGAAACTAAAATCACATTTTCAAACTGAAGCAAGATTGATAATTAAGTTTCTTTACATAGGCAATTTCTGATCTGAATATATCGGAGAATATATCATTTTCAAGTAGAATGATTCAATGTCCTTTTTGATGAAAAGTGCAAAATAATTATGCTGACAAGGTATCAATTCATCTTTGATTATTGTATTTCTTTAGCAAACTTCAGCTGAGATCTTGATGGTTCCAACTTAAAAGAAAAGTAGGGGGGGTTGTACTTTTTATCATAGCTACAGAAATACACAATTAAGTAGCCTCTTTCCTCTCCTTAATTGTAATTAAGGCCACTGATAGATTCTGTTTCTAAATGTGAGCAAAGTTAACAACTCAGTGAATTAATTAACTGATGATTTCATAATCAAAACGAGTTTGTTTTGGAGAGAATGACTCTAACCTTCTACTATGAACAGTTTCAGTGTATTATGCAATCCTCTACATATTGCTCAAAAGTCCCATTAAATTTTCTACTGCTCCCTCAATTCACTATATATAGGATTGTAATTTCATTTTGTTTTATATACAATATCCATTAACTATACTTAACAACCTACAAGTAGAACAGATTTTCCTTTCATTCCAGCTCTCCAAAGATCTTAATTTTTCTCCAGAGACCTGAAACACCTTACAGAGCTGATTTGGGGTATTTGGGTAGGTGTAGAGATTGAAGTCCAAAATCCTTACTAAAATGGTGTACCTGGACATCTGATATTGTGTGGATCAAACAGCCTGCCAACCTCATCCAGGTTATTTTTTCCCTTAATTTCAGTAATGTTTCCATATTCTTGGCTAAATTTCCGTCAAATTCAAATATGTAGTGGTATTTCTTCCATTTAATTTTAAAATACTTTGCACTGTTCAGTGGGGAAAGTGAATCCGATGGGTGATTATATTATACTGATCATCAACACCAACAGTCAGAATCCACCTTATGCTAAAGTATTAATAGATTGTTAATTAGCCTCTGTCTCCTAAAGTCTGTTTTCCGTAACTTGTATAACTTGTATAAGTGTATAAGTAATGCCATTAAAACAAAAAATCACAATCAGCAAATGAATTGCTAATGGAGAAAGACTGCTACAAAAAATATCTTATTCGGCAAAACTAGTTTGACAAGCCAATGGTGAGTAAAAATTATCACATAATTTTTCTTTGTTATACCTGTTTGCTATCAAGCTTCTTTATCTCTGAATAGCCAGTAAAGCTTTAAAACTAACTATCCAATCTCTGCCTAGCTAAAACTAGGAATATTTTACAGACATTTTAAAAAATGGAAAGGATTTTTTTTTACTATTCTTGAATCAGTTCTAATATTATATGTACATATGGTTTTTAGAGTTAGTAGAGAAATAATCACTAAAGAAAAATGGATTCAAAGGGACCAGATCATGTCATTTTGAATTATGATTTGAGTGCATGAATTATTAGAGTTAGTTCACAGAATTCAGTGCCAGGTGAGTTACGTGGGAAATATCCCAACTTCCAGGCTCAACCCAGAAACTAAAACAATTATGTGAACAGGTATCATTAGGTTGAAAATTTAAACGAAGACTCGTCACCACTAAATAAACGACTTTCTTTCTGGAGAAAACAGGCTGCACTTACAAAGGTCTATCATTGGATCTACTTAAAAGTAAACCCCGGAGTGGCTTGGACAGAATTATAAACTCGGCTTCATTTAAAACGGCGGTTTCGTCCTTAAGGAAAAAATGCAAACAAGAATACAAGAAAGCTGCAAAGATCTTCTTGCAGCCTGTTTACAATCAAGCACCCTTGCAAGGAAACCTCCGGACAATCAACAGTCATCGTGATCCACCACTTACCTCCCCCAGCACCGGTCACCAGAACTACCCGCCCGTCAAATCTCAAGAGAGAAGACATCCTGCGTCCGATCAACGCAAAACGAGCCTTTCGAGGAGTCCTGCCGGACTAAATGGACAGACTATGGGCAAAGGGCACGGGAAAATGCGCACGCGCGCAATAGCTCGCTGCATCCTGGGAAACGTAGTTTTCTTATTCACTCTCGGCTGCTGTGTTAGGTGGATTTCATTGAATAATTATTGCCGTACGTGATCCTACTCCCGCCCACCTCCCAATAGTTTCACCATAGCAGCCTCCCCAATCGGAGTAGAGCCATTGTGCAATGGGAATAAGGATAATTACAGGGCGTGTTACGGGTAGTTAAATTGTTAGAAGAAATATCCTTCTGGGTTCTGCTCCAAGTGGGGAAAAAGACACTGGAAACATGGAGACTGCTTGGAAAGATAGCTTAATGGTGGACAGGATCACATGATTTGAGTTCCTGAACAGAAAAGGGCAGAGATGCTGCGGGTCCCTTGGTTTTATGCCCTCTCTGGCTTTGAACTTCCTGGGACCCCAAAAGAGTATCCATTTCTCAACGAGGGAAATATAATATTCTGCCTTTTTAATATTTCCTAAAATATTGCATTCTTCCAGGAAAGGGGTGGGTGCTAACTTCCTACAAAATTAACTTGGCATATTCAACCCCATTCCTCAACGTACGTTCAACCACAGAGATTAGATACTGTTCAGAACACGCTAAGCAAAATGTGGAGGGCTCATTTATAACTCAGACTGCCGTGAGATGAGACCAAGGATCGACTATCTGGAGGGTAACCAAGGCAGAGAATCCTCCTCGGCTTGAACCGAGCCCTAGTACTAAAAGCAGCTCCAAGATCCCAATTGTGGTTGTAGGAAGTTAGCACCCACCCCTTTCCCAGAAGAATTAAATATTTTAGGAAATATTAAAAAGGCAAAATATTATTCCCTGGATGAGAAATGGAGAAGCATGTTTTAAAGACGAAGCTGCTCCCACCTTCTTGCTCCCCCACCCCTCACCCTTTGTCAATGGGTCAGAGGCAGAAACTCAATTCCTTCCCATCTTTGTTAATGGACCATCATCTGCAATATAATAGGACCCATCTAGCAACAGAAACTAACACAATATTTTATTTTATTTATTTGATTTTGATTTTGATTTATATGCCACCCTTCTCTGGAGACTCAGGGCAGCTTACAATGCGTTAAGCAATAGCGTTCATACTTTTGTATATTTTATACAAAGTCAGCTTAATTGCCCCCACAAACGGGGCCTTCATTTTACCCACCTTAGAAAGGATGGAAGGCTGAGTCCACCTTGAGCCTGGTGAGAATTGAACTTGCAGTAATT
>JANHZT010004757.1:26705-44013 GCA_032468215.1 Stegonotus admiraltiensis | reverse complement strand
CATATGTTCTGAATTTTACTGACGAAGTTCCATCCCCAGTTGAAAAACATGCATTACAATCTTGGTATTATATTTCAAATCAAAACTGGGTCATTTCAAATGGCTACAACTATCAAAAGACTTCCCGTTTACTCAAAATATCTGGCATACAGTACTTCTAGTTTAAATGAATGCAGTGATATGCACATATAAAAACAGATACTGATAGCCACCAATGGTCAAAAATATATTAATTACCTGTAAGATCATGTCCAGCCAACGGGTAGAAACTTTTCAAGTTACGGAGAACTAGCTGAACCATAGCCAAGCGCATCAATGACCAACTAAACAACAAAAAAGATGTTATTGTTTTTCCAGCAATTTCCATGTTGCTGAAGACCGAAAATATTTTGTATTTAACTATTTAGCTAATACTTGTTTTCCTTTTTCTCTTATTACTGTAAATATATCTATTACAAGGCATTCTAAATTCATTTAAGAGCAAAAAAGGACACAAATATTTTATTTTAAATTTAACCCTAATTATAATGCTTTTGCAATCTTCTTCCCCACATATACTTCAACCCTATAAAGTAGCTGTTCAAACTCTATTTGGATAAAACATTGTAATTAGGCAAGGCTACTCTTGAGGTAAGTTTTGAACAATGAATTTCTAATTCACACCATATACTTTTAGTTACTACTCTAAAAATGAATTCTCAAACTCACTATCCTCCCTTAGGAGGGTTTGTATGCAAATTTTAGGAGGGACACAGGCATTTTTTCTATTATTATTTGAACATACAAAGTTGGATTGCTGTCAGTTATTTACACCTGCTCTTTCTGGAAAAACTGAGAGTAAAGTCTGGATTTTTCACAGTTCCTGCTGCAAAGACAAATATTAATCCAAAATAAATGTAAATTTAAATCTAGATTTCAGGAATTAAGCAAATGTAAGACATCCTATCCTTATCATTAAAAATGTGATTTTAAATTTGTTTTGAACTTTATTTCCAATGAAATGATTTTCTTTTATAAAGTTCTAAGTTTCATTTTTTTTTAATATAAAGTATAATTATTGAAAGTGTCTATTTAATTTTTGCCCAATTCTAACTCTAATAAAATCATTAATTTGATCCATGGACTAGCAGATGGACATCATACCAACATATTAATAACTTTAAGAAATATTGGCAATACAAATTTTGAGAAGCCTTAGCTTTGGTAAAGAATTATATAATTTCTTCTGCATTACAATTTATGCATATGCTAAACTAGAACCTGAGTTTTGCACCCTAGTTTTCTTTAGAGAACACTGTAACGTGTTTAATTTGCAGGATCCAAAGAAATATCAAATGCTTTAGAAGGATTTCTTCCGACTAGTCTGCTGTCCCTACCAAGACAGGGAAAACTCTAAATTAGCATCATTTAATACATGACCTAATGTAAAAAGATGAATGAAAACATGCCTGCAAAATTATTGAATTGTGTAAAGAAAAAACTGTAGATAATTCAGTAATAATTTATACCTAAATGAATTTGAGTTAGAGTGTTCCTGAAGTTTTGAATCTGATAAGTACACTCCATCTTCATCTTCATCACTGCTGTCCTGACTTTCTTCTGAATCATATTCAAATCTAGTTTGGGATGATCCAAGATATGGCTAAAAGAAGAAAACAGATTAAGAAAAAATTGTTATAGTGTTACTATTTTGCTTATTAGGGTAAGAAAAATACTAGCCTTTCTCTTGCCTTAATACTGAATTGGCATTTTATGCATTTCTAAGGTATTATTATTTTATTTATTTATTAAATTTATAGGATACATACATGTAAGAATGCAAGCTTAAATCCTTATAATCTCAGCTGAGATTAGGATATTATTTGAAGATTATTGTTTGAAGGTGCAGAAGTTTGAAGAAGGAGCTGACAGAGATAGATTCTCCATTTGTCAAGGAATAATAGGTCAAGTTTTATTTCCAACAACATAAAAAAAATACCTTTGCTATAAAGTAGTCCCAAATACTAAGTTCAGGAGGAATAAATTTCTCTTTGTAAATAGAAAAGTCTTGTTCTTTTCCAGGTAAAATAGTAGGTGAATTTTCTTTTGATGATGATTTTGATGTCAGTCTAAACCGCTTATTTTGCTTCTCACCATCATCTATAGGAGAAGAGGCTACAAAAAAAACCACATTCATTTTTATAGGACAATGAAACTTATCAAATGAATGAATTATATCATCTTCACCTTTCAAATCAACTATAACCTACATGTTTAATTATAACAAAAACAAACAAGAACTATCAATCAATGCCTGTTATGTTTAATTATTGCAATTAAATAATAACATGGCTAGCTTTTATTCCCACCTGTAACTTTTTGCTTACGTTTCCAGGAAAATCTGAAATGCATTTTAAACAAATGATTCATAATAATTCTTTTTGCATAAATATGGAAATGGAAATATTCAATGCTCATACTACAAATATATGTCTAATTTTATAAATTCTTAGAGCAACATTATAACTGAAAATATAAACATATAGGGGGTATATGAGTTTTGTCCTTTTTCACTGCTCTCTATTACGTCTATGTATAAACATTTCTACTGGAAATAAATGTTATTTCAAAATAGTTGTCATCGAACTATTTAATATATAAAGATGAAAATCTCACTTACCTTAATGCTAAAAATATATCAAATATTACATATTACAGTTCAAAGTCTTTTAGCCAGAACAAGCATGCACATGCATTACTTACTATGGAACATTAGCTTTTCAACTAAATAAAATAATGCTTACTCTTATATTGAAATGGAGGCACAAAATAAGCTGAACAAAATGTTACATGATACAGAGGCTGAAAAATATGCTTATCTCTAATTCCCATTCAATCTTCCCTATTATGAAATAAATTTGCTATTTAAGTGGGCAATATTATTAACCCATTAATTATAAAATTATCAAGCAACTTTAAATATATTATAAAAAAATGAAAATACCACTGTATTTTTTTAAGAAATGCACTTTAAACATGGTTTACCATTTTATTTTGAAGTTACAAGAACTCTTGTGGTGTAAAGGTGTGGAACAGTTTATCTTTGTCAAAGACAAAAATGTTCTTTAAAATGTCTGGCGTACAAATGTTAACACCTATCTATCTATAAGTCCTTATAGCAAATGTTTTTTCCCCAAGAATTCTGTAACAGCTTTCCACAGCAATCATATGACCATCTGAAATGACACATTTGCTTTAAGTTCTTGCAGATAGGTGCTATATTTATTTGACATAATCTTTGACTCTCTCATTTTCAGAGGAAGAATTAAGGATGTGTGAAATCAAAATGATTTGTATTTCTAAAAGAATGACATAACAGAGAATGAAAAAACTTCCGAGCTATGGTCCCAAGCCTACAGAGGTTGCTCAAACCAATTCAGTCAAATACTATTCCAAATACTAAAATAAAAATAAATTAAAAAGCATTCTGAAATGACACTGCCTTAGTATCAAAACCCATAAACTGTATCATGTTTTGCACAAGCAGCAACATTTTGAGCATTCCACAGCTTGCAATGGAAAGTTGCAGCAGTCATCACAATTTGCATTCCATTAGCCATTTGAAATTCCAAACAGGTTGACCTAATTTTAATTGAATGATATCACAGAATTATTTTGCTATGGCTTGCCTTTTTTTAATATATTGGAAAGTAATAGTTAAATTAAAATGTGGATTTTTTTATAAAAAAAGCTACACATTATTCTGTAAAACGTTTTTACTTGAAAGAATGGTATGTATGCAGTATTTTAAATGGATATATATTCCCAGTTAAAAATCTAGCATTCATAATTACTGAAATATTTGCTTGCAATATAATATGTAAATATGAATATACTGTATCCTTCTGTAATCTGTATCATCTTTTTAAAAATGTCCTATTTATTTCACAAAATAGTAAGGTATGCAACTTATATAGAATTCATGCTAATTTATTTGCTAATAACATATTTAAAAATTTTCATTTACACAAAACAAATAAAAAGATTTTGCCATGATATTTTCATTCTTACTACAATTTAATTCTCAGGAAATTATTTTATATAAGTTTTCAAAGAGGATGCTATCATTTAAAGGTGTTATTCTTACATTTAAACTATTCAATGACCTATTTTTACATGCTTTTAAATTTCAAACCTGACCTCCCTGAAACCTTATTGAATTGTTTAATGCTTTTAGCACTTAAACATCAGGTTTTCTGGGTGCAAAAGAGATGTTTTTTTAGCACTTCAATCAAATAAACTGAAAAATTCATATAACAGCTAAACTAATCATAGAACAGCTACTGATCTATAATTAATATATACTTTGTAATAAATCATTATAATTAACTACTGGTATAATATTTATTTTTCATATAGACTGCCTGAATGAATTCTGAATATTGATTTTTTCCCACTACTTCCCTACAGTATCTACATAGAATCACCCAATAATTGTTTCAATGAAATAAGACACTGTATATGACTTCGGCAACATCTGAGGGGTAGTACGAAAATGCTTAAGCCTATAGCAGGAAAATGGCCTTAATAAGGAGGAAAAACATTTTTGTAGGTTACACAAAGTAGTTTTCTTCTCCTTTATTCAATTTACAACTGTTTCAACTATTAATTCCATTTCCATTTTGAACATAGCTACTTTGGTCTTTGACACATTAATTTTCAGAGCCATGTTCCTCCTTGCATTGTACATTCTAACATGTATTGCAAATTATTTGGGTTTTCAGTCAACAACATGACATAAATTACATACTGAAATACAAACACATCCGTACTCCACCCAACACACTTCTGATATCACCACAAGCTTCTACATTCCTTATATATTCACCCATAATTGCATTATGCAACCAGGGAGATATCACATATCCTTGTTTTTTTTCCTTCTACAATGCTTCCTTCAGCATTCCTATGATTCTTATGCATGCTTTATTTCTTTCACATATTATTCTTATCAAGTTGAGCAAGCAATCTTCAGGTCCGTATTATCACAAATCTTTACATTCTTAAAGATTGTTCACATACTTTTTTTGAATCAAGTAACATCATATATTTTTCAATTATTGCTGGAGGAGAAAACCTGGTCTATGCATCCTCTTCACAATATAAAGCTTCATTTCAATTCCCAAATATTGCTCATGGTCACCATCTGTAACTTTTCAACCAAAATTCTGTCAAACACTTTCCAGGCACACTTGACAAACTAATACTTCTAAATTTTTTGCATTCATTCTTGCTACTTTTCCTTTTGCACAATGGACAAGAGCATCCTTCTAATCATCAGGCCTAGGTGTGGTCTTCACACGTACGTAAAACAAGACCAAGGCCACTTCATTAAAAAAAAATATCAACATTTCTCTAATTACCCTATTATAACTCTGATCCTGAGATCTTTCATTAATATTATTGACCGCAATATAATAGCCAACTGTCACCAACCTATGAATTCCTATTTTCACATGCTTCCACAAATCAAGATAATGCCAATTGAAACTTTCTGAGATATACCTTAGCTCTTTATTTTAAGAATAAAACCTACACTTTCACATGTATTCATCAAATCCACTCCTGAAGATCAGGTCACTTTTATTTATAATTAAATCTTTCTCATTTCTTGTATTCACAATTGCCTAATTTTCATTTCATTCATTAATGAATGAATACTCTGTCATTTATCCCACCTATATTCCAAGTAATGATCTTCTACAGGCTCTGATCATCATCAGCATGGCCCATCATGGATTTAGTTGACTGAGGTTTTCATATAATGCCTTTTAGCAAAATGGAGTATGAATAGCGTACATTAGAATACCAGCCTTAGTCATACATGTGTCACATCAGAATTCCGTGCTAATATTAAAGGTAGTACTAGTGACTGGTTGCTTTTGGCAGATTTAGGCCAGTATTCTATGAAAGCAACAATTTTCAATTTCAATTTACGTTATTCTATACAACCAGAATGCTAATCAACTAACAATCCAGATGATATCCCTAAATAATTGGGATTAGTTTCCTATCAAATAAAGTCTATAGCAATATCAGCTTTCTCCAAAACTGGAATTTTGAAGATAGTGCATTTTAATTTGGTGATTTCTTCTCTTTAGCACACTAAAAGTCAACATATATGTCTTGTGCATCTTTAAAAACTCTATCTTTTTATGTCAACCATACCCAGTTACTTATGTTTTAACTACATATTTCATAAACATAATAGCTACCGTATTTTTCGAAGTACAAGATGCACCTTTTTCCCCTAAAAGGGGGTGAAAATTTAGGTGCATCTTATACACCAAATGTAGCCTCGCCCACCCACTGGCCTCCACCCTTTGGCCTCTGCCTCACCGCAGTTACCTCCTTGCAAGCAAACAGCAAGAAAAAACAGCTCCTTTCAGCTTCAGCACAACCTAATTAGCACAAGTTGATTGGATCGGCCTCCTGACTCTCAGCTGATTTGCTCTCAGCTGTTTTGCTCAGGGCTCTGCTGCTTGCTGCAAAGAGGTAAATTGCTGAAGCAGGTTTTTTTTCCTCCTTGTGCTAATCAAGCTATGCTGAAAACGAAAATGAAAGTAAAGCAAGCTGTTTGCTGCAAGAGGCAAAATTGCTCAGAGGCAGAGGCAGAGGCAGTTTTCTTTTTCTTCTTTTCCTTACCAAAAAAGGTAGGTGAGTCTTATACTCTGGTGCATCTTATACTCTGAAAAATACAGTAACTACAAATAATTTTAAGTAACCAATAGAAATATATATCCATCCATCCACACACAGACACAGAAACTCAAGACTGCAAACATACTTAATACTCCTGTCACCTATTTTCTATACAATCCTAGTGAGGTTGGGCTAAGTGAGAGTGACTGACTCAAAAGTCATCCAGCTGATTTTCATGACTAAGGCAGGCCTAGAATTTGCAGTCCTTATATCTATGCATCTTAACCACTCTTGCAATCCAAAATAATGCAAGCTAACTTAAAAGGAATAATTTTTATACTCATTTTTAGAATGTTTAAATCACTGAATAAACCAGGGCATGAAACTATATACAATTAGGACTTGACTTACAACCATTTGTTTAGTGATCGTTTGAAGTTACAATGGCACTGAAAAAAGTGCATTCCCATGATCATGTGATTAAAATTTGGATGCTTGGCAACTAGTTCTTATTTATAATGGTTGCATGTCCTAGGATTATGTGACCACCTTTTGCAAAATAAGCAAAATCAAAGGGCAAACCAGATTCACTTAATAACCGGGTTATTAATTTAACAACTGCTATGATTCATTTAACAACAGTGGCAGGAAAGGTTGTAAAATGGGGCAAAACTCACTTAACAACTGTCTCACTTAGTAACAGTAACTTTGGGCTCAACAATAGTCATAAATTGAGTACTACCAATATACGTTTAAGTAATATCAGTCTATTCTGAACAGTTATATAATTTTCTATTTGTCTCTATCCAAACAAAAACTCTAAAAAACATTCTACCAAAACTTCAAATCCAGATTAAATGTATAAATCAATTATGCCTCCTCCTCTGAAACAGTTCAAAGAAAATCTATTAACAGATTAATTTCTTTTATCTGAATTTCACTGAAATCGATTTTATGTATTTCATCTTGACTTCATCTAAACCCATATAGAAAGCTGACATCAATTTCTATTTAAAATATATACATTTAGTGTTGAAACTGTACACATTTTACCATATTATTTTTACTTTAGTAAAAATATTCAATACAAGATTATAGACTGGAGATCTCTCCCAAGATCACTTGGTGTCAAGACTTGCTAATTACATATCTAATTATAATCATAATAAAATCAGTTGTATAAGCCTGTATTATTTGTAAAAGCTATTGTTATTATTTGCTAGTCTACTCTAATCTTCAATTAATAAATGTTTTTTCATTATAATTATTTTTATGCTGAACTAATGAAAATTCATAGCCACATGCATACAGTCATGTGACACAAACAAGTAGGTCGATGGACACAAATATATTGAAATATTTCTGATAATTGCAAGTCATGGTCTTCCTTCATTATTAAAACTAATTTAGTATAAAAATAACCAACTACATGATTTGTAATAGTTGAAATTTTGATTAAATTTTCTGACATAATGAACCACAAATCAGAGATCATGACTTACAAAGAGACTGTTTTTGCTTGATTACTTTTTTATGCAAGGTCACATCACATATCAACACTAGATTCAAATGCCTAGAACTGAAGCTAGCATCTTGCCTGCAAGTTTGGTAGGACTATGAGTACTGATGGTTGTTAGAGATTTGGTAAACCCCACGCATTCCATAGAAAATACTACTACCTGATGTGGGCTAGGCATAGGGAAGTGCCTACCTGCCAAAGAGAGAAAACATAAGACTACGCTTAGATAGAATATTGCTATCATAAATAATAGAAAACAAACTTTTCAACATTTAAAAAAAATGTTCAACCAGTATGTTGTCAACATTACAAAGTTACAAACAGAAAATTATTTTAATTTTCCAAGCAGAACCTTTTTCAAATTTATTTAGGACTCTTTATGTATGCATTATACATTCATAAGGAAACAATTTTGCTTATATTAAAATTATGAATAATTTACTGCTGCACTAGATTCCTTAATATAGGGAAGTGTATTCCCCTAAGTAGGCATGCATGAAAAGTGAAGAGTTATATTATTTTTTGACAACAGGAATATTATATACATTAAGCCATGTGTACTAATAGTAATCCTTCTGTATTGCAACCTGATTTTTCACTCTTTTACTTGTATATGTGTCTCCCCATCACAAAATTCTAATGCTGTCATTGTTAAACAAGCCAGCAAGAGGTGTCTTACTCCCCAACTTGTTTACTCAGAATTTTTTTTCACATTTATTTTCTTATTCAAAAGGAATAAATCAACACTTCAATAAAATAAAACCAAATTCTAGTTTATTCTTTCCTTAAATTGGAAGGAAGAGATGGATACACAAAATACAAAAGTTCAATTTTTATGTAATGATATTTCTGCTCATGTATATAATGATAATTAAGGTTTAGTATTATATAGGAACTCTGTCACTGTATGATAACATAAAAAAGTGTCCCTGCAGATTTTACTCCGCTAGTCATTGCCGACTATAGGGGGTAGGGCCCATCTCCATTTCAGGATCATTGAGCTAGCGCTGCCCAAATACACTTCCACAGTCATGTGGCCAGAATGATGTCACGGAGCGTTGTTACTTTCCCACTGAAGAGATACCTATTTATCTACTCGCATTTGCATGCTTTTGAACTGCTAGGTTGGCAGGAGCTGGGGCAAAGATGGGAGCTCACCCCATCACATGGAGCTCAGATCTCGAATCTAGGCTGCCTGCTTTCTAGCCAACAAGCCCAGCGTGTTAATTGCTGAGCCACCACACCACTCTGATAACATACACAGTATAAAAACTAAAAAAAAAACTGAGTTCAGTAAATATTTACATACAGAAAAAAATAAGGAATGTACTAACCCATTTTGGTTGTTTCTTGTATTGGTCCTTTCTTGGGAATCTTTGCACCACCACCAAAGACAGCAAACCACATTTTGTCATTAAGGGGATGGGCCACAATCCTGAATAATTCATTGCTGGAATGTGTTGCTAGACCATGAATGAAGAGACTAAGGTAGATTGCAGTAAGAATCTCGCAGAGCAAAACTGTAATCCCAGACTGAGCTTCTTCCCCAGCTTGATTCAGCAATTGTATTAAATCCATTATTCCTGAATAGACAAGAAGTGCCATTTAGTGATAAATTACATACAAAGAAAGACAAGAGAAGCCATTTTCAATTATCTCAGAAACACTATAATACTATAAGGGGTATAATATCATAAGGGACAACTTCAGATGTCTGAACCAACCTCCAGAACTCCCAAAGAGTATGACCGTTTGCGACAGCATGACTAAGAATTCACAATACACAAATCTGGAAGTTACCAAGACTGAAGAATCAATGGCTTGGTGGGAAAAGAAAGGATTTCCTGGAGGTTACAAGGTATATTTCCAGGTTTCTTATTATAATCTCTCTATGTATTCTTTATACTCTTTCCCAAACAGAGAAGCATCCCATGCTATGTTCTGATTTTCCTTTAGCTATTCGTTTTTTATACAGAGAACAGATTATTACTTGATTTAAATTTATATGCCATTTGCAACAGCTGACAATTTTATTTTTGTTTCTGATTTATCCTATTATGATTTAGCTATTTTCATTTATTAATCATTTTATTGTACTGCATGTACGTACTGTATGCTTTATTTATGAACTACAAAATTCTATATTATGTTTTCTTTTTTAAATTATTTGCCTTATTATTAATTGACTTTTTTAGTGTATTTATAATCAAAATGTCAACCTGATGCTGCAACCTTGACATTGCAGCAATGTCAAAGGAAATAGATGAAATAACTCACCTTTCATGGGTTTGGATAATACAAAAAGTTGTAAGTACTATTGGTTAAGCAAGAAAAGTATGATTTCAAGTTCATATTAAAAGCTTTTCACCAGATCCATCTTGACCATGCTTCTGGTTCTGAAGTATGCAGTCTGGTCATGGGCTGCATTCATCATGAATACTAAACCAGGCATCTCCAACCTGCGGTCCACTACTGGGCCATGATCTTTTGGCCACTGGGCTGAGTGAGTGCCTAGCCAGTGTGTGCACAATCCATGCTCACGTTAGCATTGCCATGAGCGTTGCGTGAATGCTAGTGTCGCTGTGAGCATACTTGTAACCACATTTGTGTGCATGCAACCCCACTCGCACATGCACATGCATGTGTAGAGGTGCCTGCCCTTCCCTCCATCCGTGTCACCAACAAGAAAGGCTGGGAACTCTATATTAAAGTCAAGAGGGTTTTTTTTTTCATAATTATTCATTAACCAAGGCAAATGAATCTGGTTGACTTGGTGAATCTGGTTAAACTAATTGAGAACAGGCCTGATTTAGGTATATTAATCTGAATGAAATTAAACTATAGAGCCCAAAATAGCCAAACAAGCCAGTTAAAAACAATCACATTATGCCTTATGAACTTAATTTTTAAAGATAATTAATCAGCATGAGGTTACCTAATACTGTATTTAATCTAAAGTGGAAGAAAAAACAACCAATAGCCAGAGGGTCATATTGGAAGAAGAAACAGGAAAGAAACTATTTTAAACTCCCTGTTGTAACACAGAACAATATACTGTACTTCAAAGAAGCCAGACAATTCAAAACTCCATGAAGAAAATTAAATCTTGATTACCTGGCCATTGAGCTGGTGTAGTATTTGGTGTTACTGTTTCATCTGAACTTGCTGTTCTTAGAGAATGCCGAAGAGAGAGCAACAATGTCTGATAAATCATTCCAGTGAATTGGTTTGCTTGCAATAAACTATTAAAAAAAAACCAAAATTGTAAAAATAAAAATTTTGCATTGTCATCTGTTATTATGAGACCTGTTATTTAAAGTCAGCTTTATTGATTACTGAATACATTAGTGATTTAATACTATTACTAAGATCAGGTAAACTTAACATTCAAAAACAGAAAGTATATGATGTAATTTTTGGACTTCCTTGCTTCTTTATGGAGAAAGATAATTACATAGCACTAGAAATGGCATGTAGAGATAAGACTTTGGATGGTTCTACAGTACAGAGATTTATTTTTCATGAACCCTAAAATACTGACAACTAGTCTCAGAGTTACATGGCAGATATTTTTCCCTGTTCAATTGTCTTGGATACTGTCTGGAGAAGTTTACATGGCAGTTTACATCAGAAATCATGGTATCCTGGTTTCTAACCTTATGCCTTAACCACTGCATCAAATGTGCTCTCACATTACAGCCTAAATGTCCTTCAAAATACTAAATCTCATGAAATCTCTTGTGAAAGTGTCAAAATATTAGATATAATAGAATCCAAAGTTGTCTTAATATTTGCTCATGTTATTCATAGTTATGGCATAGAATCTTAACTTTGTTATGAGTGATCATACTGAAAAAAGCAGATTTAAAGGAAATATTTAATAAGATGGTCCATACTGCTTTGTGAAACATCATAAAAAGAAAAAAAGATTTTTTCCCTGCTCATATGTTTGCTTGAAATGTATGAATTCTAAACCTTGTTTCTGCCATAGCAATTAATAAGCAGATTCAAACTACGTGAATAGACATAACCCTGTACTGGCAATATAATTATTTCATCTTTCAGGCAACTTTTTCAGCCTTATCATATGAAACTAGGAATGGAATAAAGATCGTTCTACATGTTTGCCAATTCTCAGATACATGTTTTCTAATACAAGTAATATGATGTTATCAGAGGTGATCAGGAAACAGTGAAGTATAATTATGAGGAAAAAAATCAGTTTTGGATATCTGCAAACCAGATCTACGTCATTAAAAAGCTATAGTTTGTTTTAATCAGTTGCTTATCATGTCTGATCTAAGAATTTGTCACCTTTCTTATATTTCTAATTTACCTGAGTTAGCCACTTAGCTGAGTAGAGTCTGATTAAGCTAACAATGTAAAATAAATGTATTTATCAGTATTATAGTTAGTTAAATACAAATTTATGTCAAAAAGTATGGATTCCCAAACTATACAAATATAGTCTGGAGATGAAGATATTGCAATAATAATGGTAATAATCTTTAATGAATATTTATTAGTTAGACTTATGATATCATAAATCAACTATGGTACTGATGAATAATAGCCTTTCTTATATTGAGGTCCTAGTACTTTAGATTATCAGAGAATAGCTAACCCCATTTTTGAAGAATGCAGGTAGTCCTCAATTTACGACCACAATTGAGCCCAAAATTTATGTTGCTAAGTGAGACATTTGCTAAGTAAGACATTTGTTAAGTGAGTTTTGTCCCATTTTACAACTTTTCTTGTCACAGTTGTTAAGTGAATAATTGACATTCTTAACTTAGTAACCCAATTGTTCAATGAATCTGGATTCCTCATTGACTTTGCTTGTCAAAAGGTTGGAAAAGGTGATTGATTACATGATACTGAAACACAACAACGGTAATAAATATAAACCAGTTGCCAAGCATCTGAATTTTGATCACATGAACATGGGGATGCTGCAATGGTCCTAAGTATGAAACATGGTCGCAAGCCACTTTTTTCATTTACAATTTTTGCCATTGTAACTTGGAATGGTCCCTAAATGAACTGTTGTAAGTCAAGTAGTACCTGTACAAAGAAAGATATAGATAGGAGGTAACGTTTTGTGCATTTTATACCAGATTTTGATTCTACCTCACAGAAGGGAAAAATAAAAATGTCGTTCTCATTGTGTCAAAAAACTTATTTTTGTAAAAAATAATATATATATACCTGTAGTTATGACCCCCACAGAGAGACTGGTATATGCAAGCTGATAAAGATGCTGCTAATGTGTGCATTACTTGTATCTGGAAGAAAGACATATTTCAGACAAAATTATTTATATGATCTTGAATACCTTGTTTTCATTTTACTCGTTCAAGCAAGATATTAGAGGGCTATTCATTTAAACATAAAATAAATAACTTCCAATATACATATAAATATTAATATGGCTGTATAATTACAATTAATGCAATAAAAATCTTTTTAAAAAGTTCAGTAAAATACTGTCAAATTATAGATACTTGCCTTATTGTTCTGTACATCTGGGTGGGGTGGAGAGTCAAGAGAAATAATAGCATGTAGTATATCATGTGTCAGGTTACTAAGATGCAATAATGGGTTGGCCACCACCGTTTTGGCACTTGCAGTACAGGCAAAAAGAAGAGGTATTGTGCTCTGCTCAGATACAATATTACTATACGATTGCTCCGAAAATTCCTTTATAAAAAGGATGAAAAATAAAGAGTATAATTTGACTTTCAAATTTCCTACAAAGATGAATTTTCTTCTATACCCACACATACATATTGACACAATGTTAATTGGAATAATTATTCTCCTTTCTCACCCAAAAATACCACTAAAGGTGGACGAAAACAAGTAATCCAGGGTTTGTTTTGCAGAAAAAGGTTTGTTTAAGTTGCAATAAAGTCTAGGATCAATAGTATTGGCCCAGTGACTAATAGGTAGCATCACTTTGAATTTTCTAGGCCAAGGTTTCAATCCATTAATTGCTCTACTAAGCTTCTTTATTTTTCAAATTTCCAGTTCAATTTTCATTTTCATGAAACTGAAAGTTCAAATACTGGAAGCATGAACTTAGAAACTTTTTATTGAGAAAAAGTTACCTGGAATTTTCCTGGTTTTTATCTGAAAACAAAATTATAAATATATAGCTGAAAACAATCTAGCATTCTAGATGTAGGGCCAGAAAGATTTGATCAAATTGATATAAGTGCAAAAGCTAAAAATAGTTTGCTACTAATTTATTTAAATTATTATGTATTAATATTTAAGCCCAAGCCCAATCAATCAGGAAAAAAAACTCTATTTACCTGTTGAGATTCTTGCAGAAGCAAAATCAGTTCCATTCGTACAGATGCCAAGCCTCCACCATGAGACCCATGGAGGATGCAATAACTAAGAAACATTCGCAAAAGTGATTGGTATTTTATAAGCCAGTGTCTTCTTTGAATATTTTCCTTTAGTTGTATATCTGACAGGTCTTCAGCTCTTTCATTTAAGGAATTTTCACCCATTACTGGGATAATTTCTCTCTGAGAATCATCTGCTTCAATATTGTATTCACATGTCTTCTGAAGGGCTACCACCTCCCTTTCAAGCCAATTATACAACTGGTATCTTAATTTTCCACCATCTACTTCATAGCCAGTGGATAATGTTCTAAGTTCTTCTGTAAGAATCTTCAGGCATGCCCTAAATTTCAGCTGTACACAAATTATGTCTTCTGATGAAGCTAAAACATCATTTTCACCTCCTGAACTGTACGTTTCAGTGCAGCTAGAACTAACTTCATTTGTTTTTTCACCTGTTATCTTCTGCAAAGGTTTCATTACAAGGCAAGAATCCTCACTTTCCTCATCTTTGTCACTGTCCCACTTTAATTCCAATGGGTCATCTTGTAAGACTGCAGCTGGCTGACTCCAATCAAACAAAGCATCAGAATCTGAATGTCTGTCTGGTGAAGCATCTGATAATGATTCTAAACCATTTAGCACTGGTTCTGACCTGTCAGTCCTGAAAAACTGGTCATCTTTCGATTCTACTGGCATTGGAGAAGAGGGTGAACATTCTTTACTAGTGTTCCTTAAACTTAATGTTCTTCTTAAACGCTTTGACTTTTTGACCACTTTAGGCATCTTCGATAATACTTCTAAAGCCAACATGGGACAGCCAGACTTCAAATGAGCATATGCTGCAGTAAAGAATAATTTTCGTTCCTCTAAATTGATTTCATCTGCCAGCCCATTTTCTCCTGTTACACATATCCTTGTGGAAGATAAATCAGAAGATCCAAAATGGCGTCTCAGCAAGAGAGGATGCGTCCTTAGATAATTATAAAAATTAAATACCGAAGGGCTACAGTTTGAGAAGCTTCCTTCATCTAGAAAGATATCACAAGAAAAAATAATGAAGAATTTATTTTCTAAAAGAAATAATTTAGATGTTGTCTTGCTGTCAATATTATGACACATTTATACCCTAAGGAAACACACAAAAAATTCTAATCATTGTCTTTTCAGTATGTCTACTCTACTTAACATGGCAAAATGATTTATCATGAAATGTTTAAGCCTTTTTCCTCTATCACATATATTTTATTCCATCACAACTATGTAGTTGTAATTTAAAAATATAGTTCCTTAACATTCATTGTTGTAATAATCATGGAAACCTTCAAGCTGATGCTTTGGAAGAACACTGTAACATAGTAAAAATGAATCAGCACCTACAGTGTTTTGTGCTTCTAGTAGTATGCTTCATTTAGATAACACTTGATCATTTCAAAATCACCATTAGTTGGTTTGGAGGCCACAGTTCTTCACCATTCATGAGAACCACCCAGGACAATGTGTAGAATATTACTACTAGAAGAGTTTATTTAATAGTTTAAGGCTAAATATAACATGCACGCATTCCAAAAGTAGATCGAAATTGTCTCAGTTTACCTTCATCATTCAAAGTAGGATGGCTTAAAAGAGTATCAAGAGCATGACCATACTCTTCCAAAATCCAGTAAGCCATACTTCGGAGAAAAGGATCAAAATGTGGTTTTAATGGACTTTCAGTGGAATGAGGCTTACTTCCCAGAATTCTCTTCTGAAGAATTGATTTGTAAGTACCAGATGTTTCAAATTCTGATTCATAGAGTCGTGCAATTACAAGAGCTAGCTGAACGTCATTTAATTTCTCTAGGCAGACCTAATTAAAATAAACAAAGGAATTATTTTTTTTAAAAAAAGATCCAATCAGAAATAAGAAACATAGCCCTATTATGTATGCAGCCATCCAGATACTTCTGGCGTATTTACACAAATAATATGGAGGCTTAACCTTCTGCTGCTGTCGTTCCTTTACAACTGGCTTTTGGGGCATGATGCTTACAGCCTAGAGATAACATTGCATCTTCAAGGCCAATAGTCTTTGATAAATCTGTCCTTCATGAATTTCTCCTACCCCTTTTTCCCCAGACTAGAGTCCCATATAGTCTTGCCTCTTCTCATAGGGAAAATGTTCAAGACCCCTATATCATTTTGGTTATCTTCTTATACATGTTTTTCAGCTTTTTCATATTTAGCAGTTAAAAAGTACATGGGGCTTACTTAAGGACCATGATTATACTCAGCCTATAGCAATATCACTTAAGACTTATATACTGCACTCTCTATTTACAATGTCAGCATACTGTCCCCAACAACCTGAATCCTTATTTTATCAACTTTGGAGGGATGGAAGATCAAGTTAACCTCGATCAAACTTAAGGCTGTGGGTAGTCCACAATACTGCATTTTAATCACTGAGCCACTAGGGTTCCTTAAACTGAAAACTTCTCCATTATGTATTAAAACATATTTTAGCGTTCTATCCTCCTTTTGTTTTGTATAGACATTGTACAAGGTTATTCCTATTTTCAATCAGTTTAAGTGTACTACATATTTATATTCATATCTGACCAAACCATATTTAAGCATATAGCTGGACTTCAACATAACATTCAAATCTGCTTGTACTCTTAAAACATTGGGTGTGTGTAAATCAGAATCAGAATCAGAATAATTTTATTTATATACCGCCCTTCTCCCGAAGGACTCAGGGCGGTGCACA
>JANHZT010004756.1:117924-129753 GCA_032468215.1 Stegonotus admiraltiensis | reverse complement strand
GCTGTCTTAGGAATTCTGGGAGTTGAAGTCCACAGGGTGTGAAAGAGCCAAGTTTGCCTACCACTGGTCTAGACTAAATTCTTCTTTGCTAGCTTCATTGGTTGATTGATTATGTCCCATAAGGTTGATGCATAGCAAACGCATAGATTTTTTCCAGGATGATCTATTCTCAACAAGATCCTTTAGATCTTCCATGGCCACTATAACTGAATTCATCCAGCTTGCAACTGGTCTTTCTCTTCCTCTCTTTCCTTCCACCTTTCCCAGAATTATAGGCTTCTCTAGAGAGCCAGGTCTTTGCATAATGTGTCCAAAGTATATATGCCTCAAATGAGATCTTTGCTGGCTATTGTAAAAGAATTTCTACATATACATATAGGTAAACATGTGCACATGCACATGAATGTACATGGAAGGGATAACTGAGAGAAATCCTAGAATTTTGAAATTAAATTGTAGGCCAAGGGTAGTCCTTGTTTTCAATTTTTTAAAAATGGGACATTGCAAGGGATACATGCATCTTCTGTTTGTGATTATTCTTAGTTTTTGGAAAAATGCTTTTCATTGTGGACGTTTTATAGCTTTCACTTTTAAAGTCTGAGATGCAGTGTGTGTATAGGTCCTCGATTTACGACCACAATTGAGCCCAAAAGTTTTGTTGTTAAGTGAGAATTTGTTAAATGAGTTTTGTCCTATTTTACAACATTTCTTGCCACCATTGTTAAGTGAAGCACTGCAGTTGATAAGTTAGCAATCTGCTTGTTAAGTGAATCTGGTTTCCCCATTGACTTTGCTTGTCAGAAGGTTTTAAAAAGTGATCACATTGACCTTGGGACACTGCAATGGTCATAAGTATGAACCAGTTGTGAAGCATCTGAATTTTGATCACATGATTATGGGGATGCTGCAAAGGTGGTAACTGGAAAAACAGTCATAAGTCACTTTTTTCGTGCCATTGTAACTTTGAATGGTCACTAAATGAACCATTGTAAGTCAAGGACTACCTGTACCGTGCACTCTACCAGTTTTTTAAGAAGCTGAAAATCATGCCATTGATCTTATTTTTGCCCAACAACAATGGCAGATAAATGTAGGTTGAGTTTATGGCTTAGCTAGCACTTGCTTTTCCCATACTTAAATCCATTATTCTAACTCCCAGACTTTCTTGCAATAAGTATTATGAGCCGGGCTATGGTTAGAGCTGAAAAGAGAAAGCAACACCTTGCCAAGCAAGAAATCAGAGCAACTACTGTACTAATGCACAAGGCTCCATTTCAGGCTTTAAAGCCATAGCTCCCCTCCCCCCCACCAATGCTGGCCAAAAAGCAGTCAGGTTGGGAGATAAGATTATAAGTGCTTCCTGTTGTCTTCACTACTGAAGAAATGGCCTTGCTTAGAGAAGCATCAAATTACCCTTCTGCAGGCCTACAAGAATAGATTTTTTTTAACTGTAATGCTGTATACCATTCAAGTATTTACATATAAATCGACCTCTTATGGAGATAAGTAGCATCCAGGGACCACTTATTTCTCTGTTACAGAAAAAGTAAACTGATGCTCATAAACGGCAAAGAATATTAGTCTGTGGTCCAAAGCAATGCTTATTTGAGGGGAAATATTTGAATATTAACTAAAGTTGGATTACAGAAATTACTAACTGATATTTTTGCTGCAATATGACTGGATAGAACATATGTGGCAAGGATGAGGGAGGAGCAGAAGGGGAAAAGTCAGATAAAGCGGATGGATTGAGTTCGAAGAGATTATAGGAAAGCCTTTGGAAGAGCTACAACATATTAAAACCAGAGTAAAATGGTGAATACTTTTCAATTTAGTAATCATGAGTGGTTAAAACATATTAGCCCTTAATTTTTACTTGCAAACATGGCAGAAATTTAACAATGTTCAAGGATCCATCTTGCTTTGTTTTACTTATTCTGATTTACTTAAAAGCAAGGATGTACAAGATTCAGGAATTCAGGAGTAGAACATTCTGAAGAATTCCAGAACATTATGTTTCCCCTCTGGACTACACCAGTCAGACCACGTTATTATGGGGGTGATTTCCCTGAAGTAAAATTAGTTTGAAGTGTTCTAGGTGTAGCATTCTGATCTAAAGCATTATGGTCTTGAATCAACGAAGAACAACCCTATAAGGTGGGTTGGGCTGAGAGAATGACTAGCCCAAAGTCACCCAGCTGGTTTTCATACTTAAGAGAGGACCAGAACTGATGGTCTCCAGTCCAGCATCTTAACCACTACACCAACCTGGCCCTCAATTTTGTTATGTAAAACAGGCTAGCAAATCTTGCCACCCAATCTAAAAGCAACTGTGAGAAGATAGATTCATGTAAACATTATAAGTACTTATTCTATTTCTGGGTTTCAAAGCTGGCAAGAGGCTAGTATATGCATTTGCTAGCCTTTTTTAGGACAGGTTCTCAATGTGCAGGCAACTTGTGCAAATACTCATTGGTTCTATCAAATTATTATTTAGTGGAAGTGAAGGTCTTCTGAGTCCTAAGTAGCTAAATGCAGCTGCTTGGTAATTACTCCCTTTTTATTTTCAAAATTACAGAAAAAGATTAAATTCCTAAAGACTTTTATGACTTAGGAACTGCCTTTGCTCAAATAATTATCTCCTATCAAAGTCATATCTTTTGTATGAAGATATGCACATATGTGTGTATGTATTCACATATTGACTAAGCAATAATCTGGGTTGTTTGATTTTGGCCTCTGAGGATTGTAAATCATAATTTATGGCATAGGGCAATATTTTAATTTGTTTATTAAGGATATTAATATGGCTGCCCAACTCATGGTGACTCCAGGTGACAAAAAATAAGATCTCAAATACAAAACCCAATATACTCCCACTCCCTTACGGCAACATTCAGACAAAACACTTGATGGGTTTTGTATCAGCTTGGGGTCCTAAGATCTGCGGACAAAACCATGTCTTAAGGGTCTTTTGAAAGAGTGTCAAGGTAGGAGCCATTCTTATCTCTGTAAGGATAATGTTCCATTGAGAGCATAGAAAAAAGCCCTTCTTCGTGGTCCAGTAAATGTACCTCCTTAATGGAGGGGGGACTCATAACATGCCTCCCTCCATGATCTGGTGCTTGGGTGGATGTAACTGGGGAAAAAAAGATTCTTCAAATAACCTGGTCATAAGCTACCCAAGACTTTGAAGGTGATAATCAACACTTAGAAACAATTCAGCAACTAATGCAGCTTCCGCAAGAGGGGTGACACATGTGGGAATTTAGTCTTGTGCAAAACCATGCTGGAATGGTTTTGAATGAATATGTGGTTCCAGCTCATCTATCAGCCAGTTCCTGAAACCATGACTAACCAAGTTATGATGTATTACAATTGTGAACCTGTTCCACCTTTCCCTACATAATCTGTACATAACCTTGCATTGTTTATGGCATAAAAGAATTCTGGATAGCATGTTGACTCCCTGATAATATTTCATCCAAATATCGACTTTCCCCTGCTTTTCTGTCATAAAGTATAGGCAATTATCAAGGCATGATGATCTCCAATTTTTCTATAAACTTCTCTGGTCTAAACACCATGCATCAGTGACCAATAAATATATCAAAATGAAAAGTTTAAACATTTACCTTCCCAATAAGCATGGAAAGCAAACCTGGACATAGTTATAATGTATATAGACAATAACAGAAACAATCCAACAGGCTGGAATTATAGTTTTGAAAAAAAATGTAGCCAAGTAATGTATTCTCTTATGTTTAGGGATGAGCGTGGATGTTCAAGTATGTTACTGATTGTATGTTAAATATTTTAAGCAGATGTTTGCAGCTGACATTTGTTTCAGTTTTCAAATACTCTGCAAGTCCTAAGGCAGTGATGGCTAACCTTTTTGCTGTCGTGTGCCAAAAGCAGGGGGAGCATGGGGGGGCACGCGTGCACATGCCCACACCCATAATTCAATGCTCACCGCCCCCCTGTACATGCGCATGTGACCCTCCATGCTTCCCACGCTTTTGGCACACGATAGCACAGTGGGACCGGAAAGCCCATTTTTCACCCTCCCCAGGCTCCAGAAGCTTTCTGGAGGGTGAAAACGGCCTTCCCCACCCCCTGGGAGGCCCTCCGGAGGCCAGAAACAGCCTGTTTCCCGACTTCCTGTGGGCCCAGAAGGCCCAAAAATTAGCTGGCCAGCATATGCATGCATGCTGGAGCTCAGCTAGGGCAACACTCGCGTGCCCACTGATATGGCTCTGCGTGCCACCTGTGGCACGTGTCACATAGGTTCGCCATCACGGTCCTAAGGCAACGTTTCTCAACCTTGGGAACTTTAACATGCATGGATTTCAACTTCCAGAATTCCCTAGCCAACAAAGCAAACTAGGGAATTATGGGAGTTGAAGTCCACACATCTTAAAATTGTCAAGGTTGACACACACCGCTCTAAACAAACTTTGATTTTTTTGGAGAACTGCATATAATAGATCTAAAGGGCCTCTTGAATATGGATAGGACTGGGGATCAATTGGGTGAAATTAAGTAGCATGGAAGTGGCCCAGTGGTGAAACCCAATTTTTTTTTACTACCGGTTCTGTGAGTGTGGCTTGGTGGGCATGGTAGGGGAAGGATACTGCAAAACCTCCATTCCCACCCCACTTGTGGAGGAAGGATATTGCAAAACCTCCATTCCCACCCCACTCTGGGGCCAGCCAGAGGTGGTATTTGCCGGTTCTCTGAACTACTCAAAATTTCCGCTGCCAGTTCTCCTAACTGCTCAAAATTTCCACTACTGGTTCTCCAGAACCTGTCAGAACCTGCTGGATTTCACCCCTGAAGTGGCCATAATAGAATGACTGAGTGAGCGGATCAACAGCCTTCCTAGCCCTAACCATTGAAACCATACAAAATACCAAGGTCTTTAAATAACTGGAAATTACTTTTTAAACCTCTATTGCCCAAAATAAACTAAATAAAAAGTGTAATTGGTAAGGCCTGTATGTAGTTTTGTGTTTTATTAGATGAGGGAATTACACAACTTTTTTTGAGTTTTGGTACAATTTTTTTATTTTAAATATTATAGCCATTATGAAATAAAGCCCTCAAATTATAGTAGTCTCAGAGGATATGATTACAGTATCAATGCACCATGATTTGAATACTAAACAATCATATTTTGGACACTTTTTATTGCAACTCAGATATGTGCTTCTCTTTTGCCACATACAAATCTTTGGAACATGAAGTTTATTTCTCAACAGTTGATACTGTATAACTTCAGATAGAAAGAAACATTGCCAGACTTGCTCAACAGAAGTTACTAGAGAACCCGCGACCAATTGGGTCAACCTTTCCTTGTTAGATTCCCCAATGCCATTAACAAGAACTTTTAATGTTCTTCTAATGCCTTCACTGGAAAATTAGTGATACATTCAGAGATACAATTGCCTTGAAAGTAGCCCATGTTGAAATATGTGGAATAGTCACAGGAAATATTTTATGACATTTTGTATTATGTCCCAAATTGTTTTTTGATAATTTTTATGTATAAAATATAAAATTTGGTAAATTTCAATTACATGAGAGTGATGGATCCCAGATTTTGGACATCTTCTGTAAATTAATCCATTGAGGTAGTTCGTTTGACAAACTGTTGCTCTATGATGTACCATTTTGGGCAATGAAAGGTTACAGAATAAGAGTTTTAGTAGTATATAGATGGATCTCACCTTGTTCTTAATGAAGACCAACATCTATTTCCTATCCTCCTGCTTTGGGTCACTTTTTTGATATCTGTAGAATATAATAATGTAGCTTAACTACTCTCTCAGTGTATGTCATGAATAGCCCTCTTCTAACTACACTGGTAAGAAACATCTGGCTAGATTTAGGACAAAATGCAAACTAGCAGGTGCACAACTCTCTGATTGCAAACTTTTTCCCACCATCTTAAAATATATATTTATTGGAAGCATACTCTTGATGTTTATGCCATTTTGCAGCTCCAGAAAAATGTCAGGTTAAAGATTCATACCGAAACTCTTTGTGAGTAGAAACTATTACAGAAAAAAGTGACTGCATTTGCTGTAAATTATAAACCAGATTTTTAGAATATTCTGAATAGATTAAATGAGCAGCCTGCACACAGCCTTTTTCATTATAGTTAGCTACTTCCATAACTGCATCTAACTAAATTGGATCTGGTTGTCCAAACCTAGTTTTTGAACCTTGTATTAATCAGAATTCAGAAAGCAAGAACATTTTTTTGTTTTTGTTTTCATTCTAGTTTATAAATGGAGAAATACACTAGGATCCTTAGTTTACCATATGTTGAACAAATATTTCCTGGTTTGCATAGTTACCTGCCCTGCTAGGGTGGAATAAATGAACTACATACAATAACAAATAGGTTATTTACAATTAGTCCATTGTGAACATGACTAGTGTCTTAATGAATCTTCAAGGTCAACAGATTTATATAGGGCAGAAGCCGACAATATTCACTGAACTACCTGGGTGTTTCCTAAATCCTTAAAACTGCTTTTCAGTCTGGATCTTGACTTCCATATTTCTTTGGTAGTAGAAAGGGGTAGGGATAATCTCTTGCTGATTAATCTCTTCTTGTTTTTGCTGTCAGTTAGATGCTGAGATGGACCTTATGTGCATTCAGGGGCTTGGGAAGAAACAGTTGGTGTGTGTGAGAAAAGACAGCAGGGAGGCATTTCTCTTCTGATATTTTATAATTTAGTGTGTATTTCCAGTCTCTTCTATTTTAAGGTTTTGAATTTAAAGAAGGATTTAATTAGATAAATTCAGGAGCTAGAATTAAACAAAAATACTTGTTCTTGCTCTTCTGGACTATTGTCTGAAGCTGAAGCATTCTGACAAAGATGTATTACTTTCCTTAAAGTTGACTCACCGAAATCAATTGGAATGAAATTTAGATTTGTGCAGATAGATTAAAATAAATATCTACACAACAGTAAAACTGTTTACATACATTTTTTAAAAAAGTTTTACGAAGAACATAAAAACTAACCCAAACTAATAGAGAGTAAAATCAGCAAAGGAAGGAAGAAAAATAAAATAAAAAGTCTAGAAAAAGAGAACCCAAAGAAATAGAAAGAAACTTTTGATTTCTTCTGTATCAAATATCAGTATGATTACTGTATTAACTCTTACTGTAGGAGAGGGGTCCCCAACCCCCAGGCTGAGGACTGGTACCAGTCTGTGGCCTGTTGGAAACCAGGCTGTGCAAGCAGCGGCTGTGCAAGCAGCGGGCAAGCATACAAATCTGTGGAAGCTACCATAGGTTGGGCATGTGAAACCATCCCCTCCCTACCACCACCGCCATTACCATTGCTGCTGCCGGTCAACGGAGCAAGAAAGATTGAGGACTGCTGCTCAAGGATTACAATAAATGTTCACTTTTTTCTGTTATCCATTTTGTTTCTAATAATCAAAACAAAAAATGCAGTTTTTCCATTTCATGCAAAAAGTCAACAAGGGGTTTTCAATCAGCCATAAATATAAATATAGCTATGGGTTTTTCTGTAATCAAGTACTGTAAGTCTGAAAAAAAATCTGTCAAGTTCAGGATCATGGCCCTGGGTTACACAAGTAACCTAATTGTAGCCTGAGTATATAACTTAATACTTAATTCTGTTTTTTTTTAATTTTGTTCTTATTTACGTTTTCCTGTTTTGTGACATGTTTTATTGTAAACTGCCTAGAGTCACTTAGGTGAGCCACTTATGGGCAACATAGGAATCTCATGGATGAATAAATAAATAAATACTAACTTAAATATAGACTGCGAGGTTTAATATGAGATGGGCAACATTATTACTACGACACTGTATTAGTATTACTAATTATGTATTACTACAGTGTTATTACTAATACATCCCATCTCAGTCTCCCTCTTGAGACTGTAAACTCCAAATTCATGATTGAAGCAGTTGGCCTATTTGGAGACTCTCTTATTTCTTCCCAATACTTTTTTTCTTTCTTTTTTCTTTTTTGCAAGGAAAGGGGGATCAGATGGTTACCTGAAAGAGAATTTAGAAGTAAGCATGTTTTTTTAGGTGCTTTAACTGATTTCAAGCAAACAGCTCCTAGTACTACTAGGGAAAAGCTATTTTGTTTATTTCGTAACACATTTTTGTGGAACTGCTTTTTTACCTGTTAAAGTGCCAAGCCTGGGTGATCTTTCCCAAATACGTGGGAAGTTCAACTCTTGCTCTCAGTCAAGCATCCTTTAATGTCCCTTCTTTGCCATGCCAGTCGAGGGTGCTGTTTTCTACAGGAAAATCTTTTGGGAATTAGCCAGAGACTCTCTTGGGCTTGTTTGCATTTCTGGCTACTCTTCTCAGGAATCCTAAAAGAACCAGGGAAATTCTCTCACTTCTGCATCACTCATCCACTCTGGCCTGGGGGTTTGTTGGGAGTCCTTCTGAGGAAAATCTACTTTCACACTCAGAATTTTGGCTCAGCAAGCGGAGCTGACAAATTGTACAAGGAAGGAAGTACACACCTTACAAATTTCCAGGCATCTTATGGAGGCAGATGCAGCATATAAATTTAATACATTATTCTTTATTATAAACATAAAGATTGAGGCTCTTGAATAGTACACTGTTTTTTAGGGTGTTGGAGCATATTGTTGCCTGACTGACTTTGTGCAGAGCTTGACGCAAACAAAAATCAGCATGAACTCCAGAACCAGTTGGACAAAGGACAAGTTTATGAATGAAATCCAGCTATAAAAAGGCGGATTGTGTGATTTTTGCTTGGAAATGTGGGTAGGGAAAAATGCTAGAGAAATAAATGCTTGGTCTAGAAATCAGAAAATGCATACTGTACATTGCAAATGCAGGGCCCTCCTGTTATAGAAGCGTAGATGGGGTAAGAAAAGGCAAGGCAGATTTATAGATTGCTTAAGCATGTTTTGTTGCTTATTTCTGTCCATAAAATAGGCTTAGCTGTATCCACCAATAGGAGAAACTTCAAAGTACAAGGGACAGCAAACTTTATACATGATCTATTAACTGAGCTTTAGTGATGTGGCTAGATGGTGACATGATGAAATTTCAATCTTTATACGGTAAAGGAACAGATGCTTCCCAAAGTCTACAATTTTTATAATCCCAGCATTGTCTTCATGCAAGACATTTAAATTAGTTTAATTTGTGGCACCCTGAAGTTTCTTAATTGTTTATTGATAGCATTATTTTAATTACTAGTAAGTTTTATACTGTATATTGACTTGATCTTGTATCTTGCTTAATTAAATAAGTGAGGCCTGCAACTGAGGTTACTTATATTATGTAACACATGTATAAGATGGTATATTGCATGTTATGCAAGACCTCGAAGGTCAAGTATATCATGGACAGCATTGTACCATCCTCAATGAGGTGAGCATAGTACAGGCATAACTGCAATCAGATAATTCTCAAATACTCCAAATGTCCAGCTTTCTGCACATCAGTAGCGTAGCAAGGACCTCTGGCATGGCAACATTAGAATGAGAGTGAATGAGAGTGAATTCTAAGAGAGAATGAATGATTCTTTATTTTGTTGATATAGCAATTATCAGCCCTGGAGGCCATCTTTTCTTTGGAGCTTCAGGGCTGCCACATTTAGTGCCTGGGAAAATGGGAGGGGAGGTTTGCAAGGAGTTGGTGAAGATACATAGCCATAACAACATTCTTTTCTCTCAGAATCAAGGACGTTCAGCCTGCACCTGGATAGAAGTGACTGGGGCTGTCTCCAGTTTGGATGGTGGATTGGTTGGATCATGTGACAGACATGTGGGTGCAGGGGATGGATCTTTGACTTTCTTTTGGATGGGGAAAACCTGGGAACTTTCAGATTCGGGTTTTCCCAGATGTGCCAATATGACATCTCTAATAAAATTGAGGAATTGCTAGCCTCGGAGTCTTCTTTAGTTGGAACCCTGACAGCAATAGCACTTAGACTTATATACTGCCCAATGTGCTTTATAGCACTCTCTAGGTGATTTACAACACTGGTCCCCAACCTTTTTGGTGCCAGGGACTGGTTTCATGGAAGACAATTTTTCCATAGACTGGGGGGTGAGGGATGGTTTTGGTTTCACTAGCTCGCCCGCCATTTACCTCCAGCTTTGCGGCCCATTTCCTAATTGGCTATTAATCAGTAGTGGTCCATGGCCTGGAGGTTGGGGATCCCCTGGTTTATAAATGTCAGCATACTGCCTCCAACAATCTGGATCCTCATTTTACCAACTTCAGAAGTCCCATCAGGATTGAATTCCAGGCTATGGGCAGAATTTAGCCTGCAGTACTACATTCTAAACACTATGCCACCAGGCCCCTTATGTAATTCAAAGGATAAAATGCTATTAGAATAAATTAAGATGTGCCTTGTCTAGATCAGAAATATTTCTAATGGACCAGCCTTTTCTCTCTTGAACTGTGAATTCTGTTGCTTGCTTTATTCCAGGGGTGTCAAACTTAAGGCCCAGGGGCCGGATGTGGCCAATGACATGTTTAGATCTGGCCTATGGGGCCACCCTGGAAACAGTGAGGGACTGGCTTGTGGTGTCTTTGCCAGGGAAAAGAGGCTGCCGAGCTGTGTTTCCAGCTGCGATGGCCTCCTGCAACCCTCTGCCAGTGAAAATGTTGCAGCCGGAAACGGAACTCAGGAGCCCGTTTTTGCTGGCAGAGTGCTTGGGCTGCCACAGGCGCCCCCGATATGAGTGACACCGAGCAGGCCATGCCCACTCTGGCCACTCCCACCCCTGCTCCCTGAGGTAAAACAGAACCCTGATGCGGCCCTCAATAAAATCGAGTTTGACACCCCTCTTTATTCTGTATCGCTCCTATGGAATGAATAGAAAGCGGATGGAAGAAGAGATGAACTGAAACTGTGAAAAGAATTATGTTAACAGAGCACCACTGAAGGGTGTGGAGTTACACAAGTGGAAAGCATGGCAGATGAAGTTTGGTGGATTGATGAAAGACGTTTACATTGGAGAAATGTATTGGAGGGAATGACTACTATGAAAAATGAAGATGAGAAATTACTGCATAATATGTATGGAGAAAAGAGTTTAGTGGTGAACAATGTCACTTAGAAAGCAAATAATGGTTAAGTTTAAAAGTAACAAAGCATATGCACGGTGATATTAAAACTATTTTTTTAGAAGGCAGGCAGGTTGTATGGCACTCTACTTTTGTTTGCTTCCCCCTTCCAAATTAAGTTTTCTGAGACAACAGCCTTAGCTGCCTTTGCTGTTTCTGAGTTGTCTGCTTATTTGGGAAATTTTGAATTCTGAATGGGTTTAGAAAGTAATGTTCTTTTAAGATTTGTATTACTAATTCGAAATAAGATGATTCCAGACAGTCAAAATCATAGTTATTTGCTACGATCTGGATCAACTACCAAAAGAGAACCATTACTGGGGAAGGGCTCTTGACTTTGGTAGTACAGTTTGGTAATATAGACTGGCTTTAATGGCCTCTCAGGCATGGGGGCACTCTAGTTTAAAAATTGTCATTTATCCAAATAGTGCAGGTTAGATTGCACTTGAGAGCACTTGTGTTCCTGAATGAGAAGCTGGACTACTGCTTCTAAATTCAGCAGAGAAGCTCTGTTTATAGATCTTTCATAGACATCTGGAAGGTCACTGAAGGGAACAAGTCAGGAGAAGTTTTTGCTCTGCTCTAATTGGACTCCAAACATTGGAATAAAGGAGGCCCCTTGTCTTTTAATAATAATAATAATAATAATAATAATAATAATAATAATAATTTTATTTATATACCGCCCTTCTCCTGAAGG
>JANHZT010004756.1:61357-72152 GCA_032468215.1 Stegonotus admiraltiensis | reverse complement strand
ATATATATATATATATATATATATATATTAATTACACCATTTCCAGAAATGTACTTTTCAAATAGAGATTTTATTTTTTAGGTGGTGTCCATTTTTATTTATAAATTTATTTTTGTTGAGCTTACCCACTTCTTCAATTAGAGCTGACTTCGACTGGGTGTTGTAAATTGGGTTAAAAACATGCAACATACATTTCAGTAAAATAGCAGCACGAATGATTTATATAAAAATAATGTATGGCAGAATTCAGCTCTGGGGACCTAATCCTTTTAACAACCACTGAGCAAAAGTCAACATCTGTTACTAGAAATGACAAATACCACTCCAGACTATAAGACCTGATGAAAGAGCCATGATTTGATGGATTTTGTGAAAGCCAGGAGCTATTTGGATATCTGGCAGAATATTATTTTACAGATGGTAAACAACTACTGAGAAAAATTGCCTCTGTGATAGCAGTGGATAGCAGACTACAAGTGAAAAGACAAAGCAAGCCCTTTTGGGTGACCTTCAAGTCAGTGTTGACTCTTTGGGACTGTTTGATGAGTCCCTGCAGACTCATGGTAGAATTGGTAGAATTTCAGCAGTGGTTTTCCATTGCCTGGCTCCTAGGGCTAAGAGAGAGTGATTGGCCTAAGGTCACCTAGCTGGATCTGTGCATTATCCAGAACTAGAACTCAGGATTTCTCAGTTTCTAACTGGTGCTTTAACCATTATGTTACACTGGCTATCAAGCTCATTCCGGTGGATTTTATTAGTGAGGCAGATACTCCAAAGAGAAAGTGGTCCTGCATGCTAGATCACACAGGGCATTAAAGACAATCAACAGCTTAAGCTAACCTGGAAGTTTATTGGCAGCCTTCTTTTTCTCTCCCTCTTCCACATTTTTATTCCCACAGGTTGTGACGGCCTCCTGTTGCAGCCTTTTATGTCTCCTTTTATCTCCCCTTAACCATTACCTGTTTATTACTCTGAATGCATGGAAAGATAGGGTTATGTGTGCCTTGAACACCTAGATTTTGTATGGACAGAATTTTAAAGAAAAAAATCCAAAATTCTGGAATTCACAAATATTCTGACAGTTCAGCTGTTCTTTGCTGAACATACAGGCATTAATATTCCTTTTTGTTGCTGTTGTGTGGCTTAATTCTTATGTCACCCAAGGAGATGTGGAAAAGCCTGTCAGTCAGGTATTAGTGTAGGACTTTAGTACTTTAGTATATCTTTAGAAACAAAGTTAGTTTATTGATTAGCCCATATCAAAATTAGAAACAAAGTTAAATATTTGGATTAGCCTTTTACGACCAACTCAGAAGATGGTTGGCCAATGGCACTTTTCAGCAGCATAGACAAGGTTAAGTAAGTGGTGCAATATGGAAGATATTTCAAATTTATATCTGATAAAAAGAATTATGCTGCTCAAAAATGAGAATAGGTTGCAGTAAACTGCAGAGGCTAGAGTATGGTGCCAGGTATGCAGTGTTAGAATTCTGAAGAAACAGGAATTTTGTTGTGTCTACACACTTGAGATTGGCCTCTGCACATTTTCAAGAAGCTTACTTAAATCTAGAAAACATCCTAGAATTATTTGCTACTAAATGACATTTCCCTAACAAAAAAGCCATTTTAACAGGCTTTGATAAAAAAGCTAATAAATTAGTGTATTTGTACACTAATTTGTATTCTTCTTCATTATGACTCCCTGGTCCTTTCCATATTAATACTAGTTTCTCCATTTTCGCCTTAATAGGGAACACGTAACGTCAAACAATCATTATTGTGACCATAGATAAAAAATAAACTTTCTCCTGATTCCACAGAAAAGGGCAATAATCCAATCCACATCCACATCCACATCATAATAACCCAATCCAATCCACATCATAATTTTTTTTGTTGCATATCGTCATCGTCATCATCATCATCATCATCATTTTAGCCATTGTCTACCTACAGCAGGATGAAGGCCTCTTCTGCATGTTTTCAACCAATACAGTCCTGAACTTTCCTTTTTTAATTGGTCCACAATACTTGCTGCTGTCATCGATCCATCTTATTTTAGGTCTCTTTCGTGGACGCTTTTTATCAAATGGGATCCATTCTATGATTGCCTTGGTCCCCTGTCATCAATTCTTCTTGCAATGTGACCAGTTTATTTCCATTTCAATTCTTTTACTCTCTTGATGATACCTTATACTTTCATTTGTTCTCTAATCTATGTGCAGGTTTTTCTACCTTGTCTTGTAATGCTGAGCATGTATTTTTCCATGGTTCTTTGCACCAATGGAAGGTGATACAATAAAGGAAATGGAACGGCGTGTTAAATGTGGTTGACAGGCATTCGGCAAGCTAAGCATAATTTTCAAGAACCTCCCCCTATGACCCAAGAGAAAAGTTTTGATCAGTGTATGCTACCTGCTCTAACATATGCCAGTGAAACACAGACACTGACCTCACAATCAATTGCTGCATGTATTTGACCATAAGAACAATAAACCTTGGGGGTTGAATTGTGAAGCTATTAAGCTAGTTTTATCTGTGGAAGAACTGTTAGGGAAGCAAAACTTGGAAAATGAGAGTTTCCCCCAGTGAGGAACTGTACCACTCATGTTGTTTCACAGAGCGCCAAAGCATTGCAAAAGACTAACTTTGCTGTGGTTGAGGCCGGTTTTGGCTTGTCTTCCATGCATGTAAGTGACTATATTATAATGGCCAATTCTCTTTCTGCTTACAGAGCGGGCATATGCCTGCAGTCCGTATATGGGATGTTGCTGAGCGGACCCAGATGGCTGAACTTCAAGAGCATAAGTATGGAGTGGCATGTGTGGCCTTCTCACCAAGCTCCAAGTACATTGTCTCAGTGGGTTATCAGCATGACATGATAGTCAATGTTTGGTCATGGAAGGTAAATTATAGCAAGATTTTTTTTTGTACTCATTATGTGAGCAGAAGTGAACTTGCAACTAGAAGTTGCATTATGCAATGCCTTCAGAATACCGACGCTGTTTCCTCACAGATAATCTGCTTTGAGTTTCTGTCTCCCAGTTTGAGTTTGTTCTTGGTATGTATAACAAGGATACATAGCCCAAGCTCCAAGGATTGCATGAATTCTTGAAGATAGATAGCACATGAACCAGAGTCCTTCCTAAATTTGCAATCAAATAGAAGAATGTAATTTAAAATTTGGAGTGCAAACATTCTGATTATTTTCTAATTGAATTTAAAAGTCAATGATATGTGATTTCATCATGCCTGAAGGCCCTGACTCCTTTTGGGAATATAGGCTTCAGTTCAAAAAGTGGTGCTCACTTCACAGAAGATGTCTGATAAAGCAGCCAGCTCTGTTTGCAATAACTGAAATGAAAGGATGTTTGTAATGGAGGTGTATGCTATATTTCAATGAGAAAGAAATAATGTTTATTTAATGACTCCCTTCTAGTTTTAAAAATGCATAGAGAAATATTTCATTACTTTGGTTATTAGTATGTAGAATAAACATTCTTGAAATGGCAAAGCAGCCTAGCTAGGAAGATTCTCTCACCACTTCCACTTCTTGGTTTGTGCTAAGGCTCACATAATGAAAGATCACAGAAGGCTGTTTCATCTCCTTTTCACTAGATAGGTAGATAGGAAACTGCCTAATGCTGGGTCAGGCCACTTTGACATCTCATTCTGTCCTGGTCTGCAGTGATGGATACTGATTTTGAGCTGAAGATGCCAGAAGCCTTTTACATGTTTGGTACCACTGCCTTTTTCTTCTCAGTTTGACTGGGTCCACTCATTGTACTACGTCATGGTTTATTTTAAGAATGTGTAATTTTGTTAACTTTATTTGGCTGGGTCCACAGAACAAGCTAAGACAAATAATAATAACCCATGTTATGGCTCTGTTTGTGTTTATATTTTTGATATTCATTCTCAATGCAAAAAGCTATTAGATATTTTGTTTTAAATAACTGGTAATAATTCTGAGTTTTATTTGGTTTGCCCTCTGAAAAATAAGTGGCACACAAGTACATGTCTCTTCAAGGAGCAAAGATTTGGATATTTTTTCTTTAGGGTCTCTTCAAAACATTGGATTACTCTTTGTATTGACCAGATATGTTGATAATAAAACTAGCTTCTACAGAGAAAGTAGTTGGTTTGATTAGGAGTAAATTGTGTGCTTAATTTATTTCCTGGTATAAGCGAAATGTGTTCAGTTTATCTGATTATATATGAGAAATCAGAACCACAAATGAGGTTATCTCAAGGGACTAAAATGGCAATGAGTTTTATATGCCAAATTAATGCTGGGCAATTTTTTTTTGTTGAAGTTCAGTGTGGTAAGCTGTCATTGTTAAGTCTGGATTTGTTCATTCTTGTATAATCTTCTGTTCAGCACACTGTGCTGTTAGTCATAAATTGTTTCGCTGCTTTTTATCTGTGCATGTTTATTAAGTGGTGTCAAAAGACTTCTTTTCTGACCTGAATGAGTCATGAATAAATTTACTTCTGGGTTTCTGATATTAGAATCCAACTCTTAGTATATATCTATGTAAAAGACTTTTCTTTCATATGAGATAGCAGGAGACTATGTGGAGTAATGTTATGTTACCTCTGCAGAATTTAAGGTTAATATCAATGCAGATGCCTAAACCAACGGAAGGTCAAGATTCCTGCTTTCCTTCATAGCTTCTTGAATCATAGGGAGTCTGCACAAATTACATCACCATTGGGAATCCCCATGGAGCTCTTGTGTCCTAACTCATGTGATCATGGTAGTTGCAGGCCTTTTTCTGTCCATGAAGATATCCCCTGTTCCTGCATCAGCCTTTGCTCTATTCTGATTCTGTGACCTATCCCTCTTTATTTTACATGTTGTTACTTATGCCAATGGCAGCAATAATCCTAGCCCAATAGTAGTAATATTTTTGTACAGTATTTTCTAACGCACATTTCAAATTTAATTCCTAGTCCCAAATGGCTACAAATACTATTGTTTGTCTCAACAAAACACTGCAACTTTCTTCTAAATGTTTGTCCAGAAGGCGTCACTCTTTGTAACAGAATACAAATGTGTCCATTTGTCCATGCAAAAATATATATAAAAGTGAGCACAAAGTCTTTAAAACTAAAACAAGTGAGAGTATGCTAATGCCCGAGTCTGCCCAAATAATACAAAACTAATTTTTATCACTTGATCTGTGGGAGGCTGTAGCATTTTCATGTATACACTCTGGGAGGTATTGCTGCGTATTCCCAGAGTTCTTGTGCATAAATCAGACAAACAGATTTAATTAGCAGAACATCTGACTTGCTCAACTGTCTTCTTTCCAGAAAAACATTGTTGTGGCAGCCAATAAAGTCTCAAGCAAAGTGACAGCAGTTTCATTCTCTGAGGATTGCAGCTATTTTGTTACAGCTGGAAACCGGCACATCAAATTTTGGTACCTGGCTGATAGCAAAACCTCTAAGGTAAAGGACGTTGTTGATGGTCTTGAAAGAAGGGGAGATATTCGTGACCAAGAGAATTATGTCAGATTTATGAGTATTTCTGCAAAATGTTAATCAAACCATTCCAGTTTCCCAAAGCAAAACCCTCTTGACATGTTGTTCTTTCATGCCAGGTGAATGCCACAGTCCCCTTGCTTGGGCGTTCTGGTTTGCTCGGAGAATTGAGGAACAATTTTTTTACAGATGTGGCGTGTGGCAGGGGTAAAAAAGCAGATAGCACTTTTTGTATCACTTCCTCTGGTCTGCTGTGTGAATTCAGTGACAAGAGGCTACTGGACAAGTGGGTGGAATTGAGGGTAAGTAGCCTGTGGCACTTGGATATCTGTTCATGTTAGAGGTGAGAAGATCTTTCAGTTCTACCAGCTTTCCTAGCGCAGGATTTTGAAACCATAGGGCACAGAAATGGATGTCTGGATGGGATGATGTCTGGTACCTTCTGTATGAAAAAATGAAATCTAAATTAAGTAGCTAGGTATGAGCCATATAATGAGAACGATCAACCAATGGAACAGCTTTGGTAAAAAAAGCTGTTTTACCAGCTTTTTTTACCAAAGAGCCTTGGTGGCGTGGCAGACTAATGCACTGTTATTAATACCAGCTGCCTGCAATTACTGCAAGTTCAATTCTCACCAGGCTCAAGGTTGACTCAGCCTTCCATCCTTTCAAAGGTAGGTAAAATGAGGACCCGGTTTGTGTGGGCAATAAGCTGACTTTGTATAAAATATACAAAAGTATGAAGAATATTGCTTAATGCATTGTAAGCCACCCTGAGTCTCCGGGTGGCATATAAATCAAAAATTTTTAAAAATGGAACAGCTTGCCTTCGGAAGTTGTGGGAGCTTCATCATTGTTAGCTTTCAAGAAGAGACAGGATTGCCATTTGTCAGAAATGGTGTAGGGTCTCCTGCTTGGGTGGGTGGGGGTTGACTAGATGACCTACAAGGTCCCTTCCAACTCTGTTAATCTGAATGTACTGTACAGATAGTCCTCCACTTATGACAGTTCCTTTAGTGATCATTCAAAGTTACAACATCACTGAAAAAAGTGACATGACCATTTTTCACACTTAGACTGTTGCAGCATTTCTATGAATGTCTGAACAAAATTCAGATGCTTGGCAACTGGTTCATACTTATGACCATTGCTGTGTCCCAAGGTCATGTGATCACCTTTTACCACTTTTTGACAAGCAAAGTAAATGGGAAAGCCAGATTCACTTAGTAACTGTGCTTACTAACTTAACAACTACAATGATTCACTTAACAATTGTGGCAAGAAAGGTCATAAAATGGGGCAAAATGCACTTAAATATCTCACCATAAATTTTGGACTCAATTGTGGTCGTAAGCTGAGGACTACCTATATAAGAATGGCAATCCTTCTCTCCAAGTATTTGCTCCTAACTAGTTTTGGGTATTAGAAGTGTATTTCATTAGGAGAAATCACTGAGGAGAAATGGATGTTCTCTAGAAAAGTTCACCTTTTTTATCCGTGTGCTTTTAAATTGTATTCTTATTCTCTGTTTAATATATTTTAACTGTCGCTTCCTGTAGTTTTGTAAATCTTGCAGAATTTGGCTCAGGCCAAAAATAGTCTCAAAACTTCTGGTGAACATGGCATCAGGAGGTACCTACTTCATTAGCAAACAGCCCATTCCTAATATAAGCACAAGCTATTTTAGATCTGTTCAGTTGTGTTTGTATCCATACAGCCATGCATGGGTACTCTGCTTCAGTTGTGTAACCAAGATAGAAGAAGAGTGATTGGTTGAAGTCCACCTGTGTGGAAGAACTTTCATGTAAATTGATTTTTCCCTGGACCTAAGATTTTCCTTGGATCTGTGTCTCGATTTCCCAGTCTCTATAGATCCTGAATGATGTGTTATTGTTGAAAGACATTGTGAAAATCTTTTCCTCCTCATGAAATGGTAAATGCAAAGATTTAGGGCTTTTCTTCTTCTTCTTTTTTTTTGAATAAAGGAACCCACCTCCTAAGCCCTTGCTTACTCTTCAAACTGAATGCTCTCTCTTTCTCTCTTTTCCTTCTTTTCCTTTTGGCACTGAAAACACCCTTCTCTCTTTTACTTAGAACACAGACAGCTTCACAGTAAGTTCTAATGTCTCTTGTTTCCGACACGCCATTGCCTTAGCATCCCTCCCATTTGTCATCTTTTTTATTTTATTTTCCTCTTTGCAATTGTGCTCACTGCGGTAGAATTTAAAAACTGAAATGAGAATGAGTCTTCCTCAGGAATTATGCCTATTTCTTCTGTTGCTTTACATAGTGTTAGTTCCCATTCCTAATACAAGGGAAATCTTTTTCAGTGAAGTATCCAAATCCCCTGTGTGCTAGTGTTATTGTTGTTGAATGCCGTTGTTCTGGTCATTCAGCCATGCTCATTCCATTTCAAATCTTTTTTCTAGTCATTATTTTTTCCTCACTGAGCATGTTCAGTATCCATTGATCAAATTGCTGACTTTCTATGAGGTGGCTGTTATTTCACTCTGGTGTGGTGCTGATACAGTTTTGGATAGATAACTAGTGGCACAGGTTGTCTATTCTGCCTGTGGAATTCTGGGAGTTGAAGTCCACACGTCTTAAAGTTGCCAAAGTTGAGACACACTAGTCTAATTATTGAAAATAGGAGCTTATAATAATAGTTCTACAGAAACAGTTCTGTACAGGTAGTTAATGGAAGAATACCTCCAATTTAGTTTTCCCCCCTTATGTTTAGTGATTCCATCTCATCTTGCTTCAGTTTTCCCCCCTTCTTTCTTGACTACTATTTTCTTTCATGCTTTGTTGTGTTATGTAGTGGCTCATGCTTATTTATATCTTTATGTCCCCAGACTACTGTGGCAAACTGCATCTCCGTAAACCACGATTACATCTTCTGTGGCTGTGCTGATGGTACTGTTCGAATTTTTAATCCTTCAAATCTTCACTTTGTGACCACGCTTCCTAAACCGCACTTCCTAGGGACGGATATCGCCAGCGTTACAGAAGCCAGGTAAGAAAATTAAAGATCCAGAAGCAACTTGTGTCAGAATTTAGCTTTGTTCTCCATCTTGCATTTGCAAGTACATTTGTAAGCCACCCAGATTTACTTTGAGGTAAGAAGGGAGGCAAATACATTTTACAAACAAATAAATAAATAAATAAGTAAGTAAGTAAGTAAGTAAGTAAGTAAAAATTGTTCAGAGAGCAAGAGGGAAAAGCTTTGCTTATGAAAGGGGTACTTTTACTTGTACTAAGCTGCAACGTCTATCATCCCCAGTCAATGCATGGCATCATGTTTGAGGAGGCTGTCAGAAATGGTTCTGGGATAAATATGTCAACAGTCTGCCAAGGTGCAAAATAGTGTCATGCATTAAAACATGTAAATTGCTTTGTAATTTTCTGATTTAGAAATATGTTGTAACTCTTCACTCTATTTCCTTTTGCTGTTTTGCATTTTTTTGGTAATGTTTATTGTTTATTCTTTCCTTCCTCAGCCAAATTCTAAGACAAAGTAGTAGAATGATTTTCTATATTGGACTCACCTTTACTTTCAAATGGTCCCTTCTGAGATGTCCCCTTCTCCGCATTGTATCTCTGGAGGCTTGTCTGTCTCCTGGCGATGACATGGGTAGTGCTTATTCTGGTGTTGACGGTGCTTCATGTAATACAGCTGGCATTAGATACGGTGAAATCCTTGGGGTAACTCTGACTGGCCAGGTTTCATCCCATCTCAAGAATATCTTGAACTACAGGTAGTTCTCGACTTACAACAGTTCTTTTAGTGACCATTAAAGGTTACAATGGCACTGAAAAAAGTGACTTATAACCATTTTTCACCTTTACGACCCTTGCATCATTCCTATGGTCATATGATCAAAATTCAGATGCTTGGCAGTTGACTCATATCTGTGACGGTCATGTGATCACCTTTTGTGACTTTCTGACAAGCAAAGTCAATGAGGAAGCCAAAACTGTGTTGCTAATTGAACAACTGTCGTGATTCACTTAAGAACTGTGGCAAGAAAAGTTATAAAATGAGGCAAAACTCACTTACCAACTGTCTCGCTTAACAACATAAATTTTGGGCTCAATTGTGTTTGTAAGTTGAGGACTGCTTGTAGTCATCTTGGTATATTTCTAAAGTCCTCAGAAATTAATATCTGCCAGAGAAGACCCTTCTCTTTCTTTAGCTGAGGTAATTCCTTTTGCATATGTGACATAGAGTATCACTCAGTCAAGAAGATGTAGACTGAGCGTATCAGAGTCAGCAAGGTGAAGTCTATGAACGTTTTGAGCCAGCAGCCTGCATATTCACAACACCTTCTCTGAGAAAACTAGACTGATACCTGAATTGAGAAAAAAATGTTTGGCAAACTTCAAATATCTCAACCAGTTTGTTTTCCCCTTCCCATCTCTCTGCCCACAAGATCTATTAATGCTTTGTAAGCTTTTAGCAGCTGTTACTGGCAGAGTTTTACCATGCACTGCCATGGTAAACTAACAGAGAGAAATAGAAATAAGTAAAAATGTACAAAGCATCTGTCTGTGCTCTTGGAACATCCTCATGAGCTTTCAATACATTGACTCCTGGCCTCAGATTTTTTTTTTTAGTGACTTGGAAAGGCCAAGGTACTGTGTAGCTTAAAATATGATCTGCCAGTTTAGTTTTAGAAGCTATAAACTTGGAAAGCTATGCACGTGCACACTGTTGTTCCTTAGCTCATTTATAGTAAGCTCCCTTTGGACTGCAGTTTTGCCTTGCATGGCCAGATTTTTATGACAGACAGAACGAACAATTAATGAGAGCTGCATCTTAAAATTGGAAGGATTTGAATATGTGGAAATGTTTATGGAGCTTAGAGTCATTTCATACTCTTTAAAAAAAAAACCCTCCTGTTATAGCATCCCTTTCGCCTTTCAGCTCCAATCCAGGAGCCCTCAAGCAGTCGCATTCACGACAAATCATTTGATACCAAATTTATATTTCACTGATATAAAGGGAAATAAAGGGAGACTAGTATAGATCTATTTCAAGCTATTTAGCTCTCATCAGCTAGCCATACCCTTACTTGGCTCAGAGGTTAATACAACTGCCTAACATGCCCACGTTCAAATCCAAGTAAGGGTAATTTATGGGGTTTAGAGACTGATCAAAATGTATATGTGTATGCATACACATATACATTGAAAGAGGTGATGGTGAGGCCCCTCCTCAAGAAGCCCTCTCTGGATCCGGCTGTTTTAGCCAACTACCGTCCTGTCTCCAACCTTTGGTTTGTTGCGAAGGTTGTTGAGAGTG
>JANHZT010004756.1:25950-35960 GCA_032468215.1 Stegonotus admiraltiensis | reverse complement strand
GGAGAAGGGCGGTATAGAAATTTAATCAATCAATCAATCAATCAATCAATCAATAAATTTAATACACACAGAATTAATATTCCTTAAATAGATGAGTAACCAAATTTTCACCAATTGGCATCAATTCTGATTTGGGCCACTTAATAGAATATTCTACTATTTTAGTAAAGGTATCTATCATCTTCATCAACATTTGGACAGTGTGTGTGAGGTTTAGAAATAAAATATCGGCAAATGAAACCAATTTGTGTTCAACAGAGTTATGTACTATTCCGTAAATCTAATAGCAGAAGCTAAGGGTTCCATACAGATATTAAAAAGTGAGTGTGAAAGTGGACATCCTTGTTTAGTTCCTCAGAATAGAAGGGAAGTAGGAGAAAATATGCTTTACTTTAGATGTGGGTGACTCATGTAGTATCTTGATCCCATTTATGAATTCCAAAAGAAATCCTAACTTATTTCCTACAACTTGTATTGTTCATATATTTTTCCAATGCTTTTTCGGCATCTAATGATAAGATTGCAAATTTATTTTTTACATTTATTCAAATCTATTAAATCTATAACTAACCTAATACCTGTTGCTTGTTTAGTTTTTACAACTCCTGCTTAGTCATTCTTAATAATGAATATATCCCCAGCTATAATCTATTTGCTAGTGCTATTAACATCACTGTATCAATGTTAATTAATGAGATTGGATGAATTAGAACACTGAATATGCTTTTTACCTGCTTTTGATACAACTGTAATATAAGCCTGATTAAATGCTGCTGATAAGATTCCCTCATCAAATATCTCCTCATATAATTGACAAAGTTTAGGCACCAAGAAATCTATAAATATTTTATATCACTCAATGGAGAATCTATCCAATGCTGGTGTTTTACCACTTGCCATTTTTAGAATTATTTTAGATAGATGAGCAAGTAAAAGTTGTTTTTGTGTATTGACTGTGGTAAGTTAACTTTATTTTAAATGGCATTTATATCTTCATTCAGTACATTTTTTGGTTTTCTGTACCATTCTGAATAAGTTTTTAAAATGCACAGTTTATATCCATTAAAGTTTTATATATTTCATCCTTTTCATCTATAATGGTTTGAGTTATTGCCCTATCTTTCTTTTGCTTTAAATGATGAACCAGGATCACACCAGATATTTCATCACATCTTTCTGACAGTTTTTTAAAAAATTGAGACTGGAATGCCTGTTGCTAAGCGCCATGGTCATAAAGTGCAATATCATGTGACTGCATCACTTAACCATGGTAGTTCTGGCACTTCCAGTTACCACTATTAAGCAAAGCCCATGCCATTGTTAAATGCAATATTACATGATTGCCATTTTGCAATTTTCAGCTGGCTTCCATAGACCTTGCTTGACGGAAGCTGGTAGTGAAGGTCACAAATGGTAATCATGTGACCCTGAGACACGGTGATGTCATAATTGCAAGCCAGTCACCAAGCGCCCGGATTGTGACTGCAGGGATGCTGCAACCATCATAAGTATGAGGACTGATACTTAGTACCATTTGTTCAATGCCATTATTAAGTTCAAACAGGTGTTGAACAAGTGGTCATTAAATGAGGACCACCTAGACAACCAAATTAGATAACAATACAATTGATGCAAATAATGGCAATGCAAATGTAAAAATTCTAATAATAAAATTGGAAGCTAGAACTTCTACCTACTTGGGACCAAATGGAGTTTCTAAGAATGAAATTGTTGTTTGTCCTCTGTTTATTTGGTGAAAAGATTATCTATACATGCAATAAAAAAACCCATAGAAAAATGGATCTAGGAGAACAGCTTGACAAGGACCTTAACAGAAAGAAAGACTTAAATTTGAGTGGATGCATTTTGTGAGAATAGGAAAAAAAATGATCTGGCAAGGCTCACTCAAAGGACAAGATGTATGGGATGGAGAAAGATAAGTTTACTGAAACTATTGCACTATTATGCAATAGTTTACATGGCTTAGGGCCATGGCTTAGGGCCAGGGTATCTACGGAACCACCTTCTGCCACCGATAGCCTCCCACCAGCCAGTACACTCCCACAGAGAGGGACTCTTCAGGGTGCCATTGGCCAAACAATGTCGGCTGGCGGCCCCCTGGGGGAGAGCCTTCTCTGTGGCGGCACCTGCCCTTTGGAACGACCTGCCCCCAGAGATACAATGGATCCCAGATCTCCGTACTTTTCGCCGTGCCCTCAAAACTTTTCTTTTCCATCAAGCCGGGTTGGCTTAACCCCCTTTTAAGGGTGGTATTGTGTGATTTTAATGGGATGTTTTAATATCGTGAGGGGCCAAATGGGTTTAATTTGTTTTTAAATTGTTTTAACTTTTGTATGTTTTGTTTTTATTTTTGGCTGTTTACCGCCCTGAGTCCTTCGGGAGTAGGGCAGTATAGAAATTTAATAATAATAATAATAATAATAATAATAATAATAATAATATGGGGATGAGAGTTTAAGGTAGGTGAATTAATTCTTTGAGGGCAACTTTTCTTTCTCTGTGTAGGACTTCTTCAAGTAAGGACAAAGAATAGCTTTCCCCTTCCTTGTTTTTCCAAAAGAGCAAACAAACCAATAGATGTCAGCTGAAAAATTAATACTCTAGACTGAACCCTTCTTATATAACATTGCAAGGAAAAGGCTTTGGAGAGAAAGGGGAGATGATAATGATGATGTCGTAAAAGTAAGCCTAAAATTATAGTGCTTATTAGTGCTGTAAAAAAACACCCCACAGAGCAAAAACAATATCATAATAGGGTTGGAAAAAATATCCATTGCAATTTATGTTGAATATTTGGCTGTGTACAAATGCCTTTGGGATCCTGTGCCTGAAAAGTTTTGCAAAGTGAGATCAACATTTGGTGGGTTTTCAAAATTCAAACTGGTAGACACATAAAAACACAATACGCGAGGTATTACTGTTACAGCAAAAAGATACGGTTGACTGATAGGGCAGAACCCAGAGACAGTTTAATGGATGAAAATCAACTGGAAAAAAATAACAGAATATTGTGATTTTTAAATTGAGGTTTAAAAGATTATGGTGAAAAATATCAGTTGTCATGCCAAGTATGACTATAACTTGATATACTTCCAAACTATTTAGAAAGTTTTAAATTTATTGGAATTGACAGGCTAATTCTGTGAAATACTTGGAACTGTGAACATATTACACTATATTCCTTGATTCTTAAGTCCTTGGCTAAATTCGGAATTATTGGAATCAACAGTTGATTATACTGTGATATATATTTGGAAAATAGAATAACAATAATAATATCGTCCCCATGTGCCCAGGATTGTTACAGAGGAATGGACCAAGAAATGTTTTTGTTAATACAACATATTATTTCAAGTTTCACTGATATAATGTTTTGTATAAATTGCATATGATGTGTATCATTTCTCATTTCAGATTCTGAAAGTACAGAGCCTCTCAGTGTGGATGGCACTTCAGACTTGGATGAGCAAGTGGGTGAAGAAGATGAGGAAGATGTAAACACTGGATTATTGGATGGAGATGTTCCCACGACTCCAGATCAAGAGAAGTTCCTCAAGCAGCATTTTGAGACTCTAGCCAGTAACAGTGATAAGGGTACATCAGCATATTTAATGGAATCTATAACTGTTAATTCCATTTTCCCTGTCAGGAACAAGTACCTTAATCTTTTATATATTAATATATAGATTCATAACCCTCATCATACAGTCTGTAAGTGACTGTAAGTGATGCCCTGCTGAATCAGACTCTTGGCTCATCTAATCCAGCAGTCTATTCTCATGGTGGCTAACCAATTACAAAAGGAAATCCGCTAGTCTCCCAATAGATGGCCTTAAGACCATGATCAGTGAAATGAAAAAAGATTAATGCTCTGGTTTAAATAAGAGCTTCTAAACCCAGACAGAAAGGGTTTAATTGCGTAATGTTAGAGGAAAGTGTTATAGGAGCTTATGGCCATAAATTAGTCAAGATGAAACTAATAGTTATCTATTAATTTGCAATCCTGAGAACAGTGGCATTAAGTTCCATTTAACTCAGAGAATGGTTTGTAATATGATGTGGGGTGCAAAGCAAAGTATGCTATTCCAGGGATCTTTGTTCTTGTACATTGTACGCAAAATAGAAAAACCCAAGTCAAGGTTCTCTTGCTGAAATTTTATATCCAAATCCCCTGCAGCTTTTCATCCCTAATTTGAGTACTTTTCCTCCTTTTTAAATGACAGATGGATCATGTAGGACCCTGGAGAGAATGGAAAACAGTATTTCTTCTCGGTTTCTTTCTCGGTTTCCAGTACTCAGGTAGAGTTCCATTTTTTATGAATGCAAAACAAGCTTTGCTCAGACAGGGTGAGCTAAGGTGCCGTGTTTGATCAAGATACTTTATAGCTGCATTTATTTCTTAGGCTGAATAGATACAGTCCACTTATGGTTTAATGAAGACCATTTTAATAAATTAAAATTTTATTTAGCCTTTGCTGTTTAGGCATTTTATTTTACTTTGGCATTTCATTCATCTTGAATGGTAAAAAAAAATTCTGTCCATTCTTCTTTACTAATCAGCTCCAATCTGTTTTCATTAGGCAAGGGACAAAGATGCTTACTCTTCAATGCTTCATGAATATTTCATATCTTATTATAAAAATATTATGCAGGATGGAATGTGAAGCTTATTGTTTTTGTGTATTGGGTAAAGGTGTATATTCTATTTGGTGTTTTTTTTTGTCAGCATACAAGAGACCAGAGCAACTGCCTATATCATGTAGTAAGTCAAGCAGAGCTTACTCTGATAACAGATTTACTTGCTTCAACTTCCTCCTTTTCACCAAATCATTTAGTCAGACATAGCTATGCTATCTATCTCACAGTAAGAGCTCAACTATCTCATATTAAGAGATTACTCTGATAATAACAGAGAGTTACAATGCCTTGCATAGTACAAATTCCTTCTTTTCCCTAAATCATTCTGTCAGATACAGCCATGCAGGTTTAGTGCTTCTGTTCTTATTGGCAACTGTTCTTTAAGAAAGAGTTTTTTTGTGGAAAGAATTAGCCTTAAATATTATTTAATGACCTTAGGAAACACTTTTATAGAACTACTCTATTTTATAGTAGTTGGCAAGAATGCAATGTAATGATGCTATGTAGTAGTAGATGGTAGAAACGTGATGTTATGATGGCATGTAATTGTCGATCAAATATCTTGTCCTGTCTTCAATTCCATAGGGAACCCTCATTTTCTGCATCAAAGCTGGTACTGGATAAGAAATCTACTGAAGGGTCTGGTTTGCCAAAACAACTTACCAATGAACTGCTGAAAAATGGGCTTGACCATCAGCACATGCCCACAGAGAACGGCTTCTTTCAAAATGATATTAATTCCATTAGGTCACTTTATATGCAGAAAAAAAGGAAGCCTGCTGCAGAGATCAACCGAGGACGTGGAAGATCTGTTGGGTCTTTCCCAGATAGTGATGGAGCAGTGATGCTGCGGAAATCCCAATCAGTTCACGATCTTGTTTATAATGGTAAGGAAGTGCTTTCTATGAAATGGTTAGAGTGCTGACTCCACGATGGGAATCTGTCTGTGAGGCTGAAAATCCTTAATGTTTTCATTCAGAAATCACAAGTTCTCACTGCAAAATGTAGTTACTGATCAGTGTCAGAGGTGGGTTGAGTTGGGCAGCCACTGATCAGAAGGGAAAGCTAATTCCTACATCTGATGACAAAAAGAGGCAAGTTGACACGCAATGCTTTTTTAAAAATAGGCTACAAGTCCAGTGAGCCCTGAAAGGAAAGGAAAGATTACCTAGATCTTTCTGTTAAAAAAATGGGAAAGAGATCTACCCCCAGAAAAGAAGATTTGGAATCATTCAGGTGTCCCCCTCCAAGCCCCGTGAAAACATTAGCTGCCCTTCCCTCCCTATCAATTGTGGGGAAAAGTGAATGGATCAGGCAGCATTCTGTTGGTGTGCTGAATGAGATTTTGGCAATCCTCCCATGTCCTTGAAACAGAATTCAGAGAGACCTACAGAAACCCTGAACATATTTCCCTTCTCCTGCTTCCTTTGACATCAGTGGGAGGGAAACAGTTTTAAGAAATAAAGAAAAAGGAGAAGAAGCAATGAAAACAGTAACTGCTTCTCCTTCTTTCTTGCCCTGGTGAGCTGAGCTTGAAAGGGTTTTGAATTCTCTGTTGTAGAAAGGAGTTTAGCCCAATAGACTTTAAAGCATCCAGAACGTCTTGCTAATAAGTCAGTGTCTAAGGACTGGCATCTCACCATTTTTTTTTACCCATATTACATGTGTTCTTTGGGACTGCATTTATTTTTTTTTTAGTATTTTGCTCTACTCACAGAATAAATATTACAAATTCTGTGTTAGCAATAACAAACTGGGATTATTATTCTATGGCTACTTTTTGATTAAAGGAGCTATGCTATTGCAACTTTCCTGTGGTTTATTGTAAATTGCACAGAGCAAAAGACCCAAATAGGACATGTAACACTATTTCTTGTCTTAAATTTTCTAACAGAAATTAAGGTAATGATATTTAGAGAAAAACTATGTAGAGCAAAGTGTGATAGTTCAAAAATACTGAAATAACATTGTTATTTTGCTTACTATTTCTTCCAGAAATTGAAGTGAAATAATTACATTTAGAAGCTGGAGCTATTTTAATTCTGACTGCACAAATTGCTCCAGACCAGTTGTGTGCATTTATTTATTCCATTTCTACAGATAAAATTCCTGGTGTGATGCTGTCTGTCAGGCAGCGGCCTCAGGCACTAATGGTGGGTGAGAAGGAGCCAAAATCCAACCATTGTCAGACATTTCCTGCAACGTTATTGAAGATGGAGAATTCCAGCTTTTTGCAAGCCAAAGACATTAAAGCTGCAAAACCAAAGTCCTATATGAGTCCTACCACAAGTTTCATGGCCAAGATGTCCCGTAGTGTGTCTATGGGAGAGAATCTGTGCTTTGGTGATAGTTCAGAAAACCAGAATGAAGTGAAAATCAGCCCACAAGTATCAGAGAAGACAAGATTAAATCTGTTAGAGGACATTGAGAAGAATAAGCCATTTGTGAAAGACAACAGCCCACTGAAATCTTCTCTTCAGCAAACTGCAAGCTCTTCATCACCCCAGTCCTTTCAGAGCAAGTTGGCATCTAGTCGAGCCCATTTGACCCTTGACATCCCCAAGCCTCTACCTGATAGACCAATATTAGCTTCTTTCTCACCAAAGACAAAGTCAAAAACTGTGCTAGGACCAGAATCTCCTCAGTCACCTGGTGCTGTTGGGAAAAAGAAGCAGTCTTTTCCTGAAGGCTGGGCCTTGAAATTGGAAAGTCAAGCTTCTGGACCTCTTAGCCTTGGTAAAAGTAGTTCTTTGAGTCCCTGTGCAGACGTCGTTCTGAAAGAGAACCAAACACAATTGAGATCCAAAGCCCAACTTGAGCCAAGAGTAACTAATTCCAAGCAAAAAGAGCCTTCAGATGAACTGCATCCGATTTCTTCAGAAAAACTGCCACTGGAATGCAGGGACAAAGTTGCCACTGTTAGTTATGTGCCAGCTAACGATGAGCATTGCTCTTATGAAGAAAGTGGGCCAAGGTCTCCTACAAATGCAAAAAGCCTTGGAAAGGATTCAGGTGTGCACAGATACCCATCTCCTACCTTTCCTGCCCCTCCTTCTGTCCTTTTCTTCTATGTTCCATCATGTTTCTTTCCATCTAGCTTCTGATTGTCTTGTCCTATCCGCACTGTCCCGTTCCATAAGCCATCGTTTCAGTGGTGAGACATTTAAGTCTGACGTTATTTTTTTTCTATTTCTGTTTCCCCTTTTACTTACATTTTGCTTTGGTGCATGCAAATGTTACAGCTCTCATGTTTTTCTTCTTCAAAAGGGAAGTTAAGAATAGGGGTAAAAGCAAGCAACAAAGCTTTTAAGTAATGTTCTGCATTGTGGAAAATAGGATTTTATGCCCAATGTTGCCAGAACTTACAGAATTAAATTCTCAGTGTTTCTGATACTGTGTGCTAACACAGTGTAAGAAACATGAGAAATTGGCCAAAGAAATTAATAATAATTCTTTGTGAGGTAGTAACTATCGCTGCTGAAGAAAAAAAAAGTAACATCTAGAATTTAAAGGATGGATTCCAAATATTCCAAGGCTTTTTAAGTTTTAGTAGCAGTAGCAATAGCAATAGCACTTAGACTTATATACCACTTCATAGTGCTTTACAGCTGTCTCTAAGCGGTTCTACAGAGTCAGCATTTTGCCCCCAACAATCTTGGTCCTCATTTTACCAACCTCAGAAGGATGGAAGGCTGAGCAAGTGAGAATCGAACTGCCAAACTGCTGGCAGCCGGCAGTCAGAAGTACCCCACAGTACTGCATTCTAACCACTGTGCCACCATGGCTCATACAGTAGTAGAATGAAATATGGGGGAAGGGGAGGGGGTACAGAAATATTTGCAAGAGATAAAGATTTGTCCATTGATAATCTTCCACACTGCAGAATACATTCCCAAAATCTGTTCCGAAAAGTTGAGAGATTCTCAGGAGCAGATTTGGGCATATATACATGGAGAAAGGAGGAGATTCCTCTATGCTAGCAGAAACCCACCTGCAGGAAATTAAGTGTCTTCCGTAATACAGGTTTTTCTGTTGGATTCATGACCATAATTGAGCCTAAAATTTCTGTTGCTAAGCAAGACATTTGTTTTGCCCCATTTTATGACTTTTCTTGTCACATTAAAGTGAATCACTGCAGTTAAGTTAGCAAAATGGTTGTTAAGTGAATCTGACTTCTCCATTGACTTTGCTTGTCAGAAGATCGCAAAAGGTGATCACATCACCCTGAGACACTGCAACCATCATAAATGTGAGTCAGTTGCCAAGTGTCTGGATTTTGATCACATGACTATAGGGATGCTGCAATGGTAAGTGTGAAAAACAGTCATAAATCACTTTTTTCAGTGCCATTGTAACTTCACACGGTCACTATTGTACAGTTGAACCCTGAGCTACAAATATACTCTTCTAGTGGTAAGTAACATTTGAAGAGAAATTTTACACAACCGAAATGAAAATAGGAAAATGACACCAATTTAATCTCTTTAGCATTGAAAATACAATAAAATAAACTCTATGTCTTATATACAAAATAGTTGTAGAATACTTGAGTCCAATCCTAAAAAGCCAACTGTGTATATCATCTCTTGGTTTGAGTATGAAATTGAAATAATCATTCCTTCAAAAACTGTAGGCTGTAAAATGCTTTATATGTTAACTAACACATTGAATTAAGATAGGAAATTAACTAGAAAGCGATAAAAAGGATAAAATGCTGGCATGTTTTAATACCAACTACACTGAGTATTCCTCTTTAATTGGAGGTTTTTGGCTGCCCCTTATACAGAGATTTGTAGTAACTAAGATGAGAGAGCAGCATACCCTGTATTAACTGATATAAGGCTCTCTCATCTATCAAGTAAAATTAGACCTGGTCACAAATAAATAAGACAAAATCTGAATAATTTAAATATAAAAAATTAGTTAACAAGTGCCAACATTTGAGGTTGAGGCCAAATCTACCCCCCACTAGCTGCTCCTCTAAATTAGACCTGGAAGTATTCCCAAGCACTGAATGCAATCATCTATCCTGTTTCCCCCAAAATAAGATAACCCCTGATAATAAGCCCAATCGGGCTTTTGAGCGCATGGCAGTAAGGCCAAGCCCTTATTTCAGGGTTCAAAAAAAATATAAGACAGGGTCTTATTGTCGGGGAAACACGGTAGATCTCCTCAAACAGACTGAATAACCTTTACCAAGACAAATCCGTTCATGAACGGGACCTGAATTTTGCTTTATTGGCTCTTATTCCATTTCATTCAGTTCCATTTTTTTTTTTTGCTTTATATGCCGCCCTTCTCCGGAGACTCAGGGCGGCTTACAATGCGTTAAGCAATAGCCTTCATACTTC
>JANHZT010004756.1:0-25850 GCA_032468215.1 Stegonotus admiraltiensis | reverse complement strand
AGCCTGGTGAGATTTGAACTTGCCGTAATTGCAAGCAGCAGATGTTAATAACAGTGTTTTAGTCCACTGTACTACCACGGCTCGTGGTCAGACATTTCTACTACCACATCTGAATTTGATGAAAAAGAGAAAGAGAAAGCTGTGGTGGCCTTAGAAAACTGGTAGCACTTTATTCTAAACCTTTGAATCGTCCAGCAATTTAATATAATTGTTAAACAGCAAGATACAGTGCTGCTGTAGTGTTAATAATATTGTATAGTATTAAGCAGGAATCTCCCAGATGGCATAACATCCAAACTTGAGGAAAACCAATGTTAATGTGTTCAACACATACCCAATTTAAACTTTCCAGAAGGATATCATGGTCAGTAATACTGAAAGCTGTTGTATGGCAGCTCTGTCCTTAAATTCCTTGCAGCAAAGATGATTTCACAGGGCAACCAAAGCAGTTTCACTGACAAAGACATGTCTAAGTCTTCTTTACAATGGATTTATCCAGAAATAATTTATTCATCAATTTGAATAAAGTGGTTATATTGGTAAGGAATAACAGATGTATTATAAAACAGTGTATTATAAAACAGATAACAGATGTATTATAAAACATTAATTTTTGACCATCCATTTCTAAAGCACTTTTACAGCAACCAATAACACTTCATTAAAAATATCAATTAATACAACAACACAATTAAATCAACTTAATAAAATGCTATTCCATAAAATATCAAGAGCAAACAATGAAGCACTCTTTTTAATGCTGTAATAGGCTTCACATTTTGCTATGGAAACTCCTTCCTTGAAATTATGTCTCACATAAATTGTATTGCTCAATCACATTAGAACAAAGGATTTTTGAGGGCAGGAGTAAGTGTCATTTTATATTTTACTAATGGTTTGCATGCAACTTTGGGCCTTGGGAAAAGTTATCTAACATCTGCTTTCAGTCCTTTTCCATCTACCAATTGTGCACACATTTCTCACTATGGAAGAAAATAACATGGGAGATGAAGTATGGTCATCACAGTGGCCATCTGCTATTCATGGCTGAAAGTTCATTGCCATTAGTTCTGAAGTCTTGTACATCATTCACCTAAGAACTTTGGAGTGCTTACATACCATAAGCAACATGTCCATACATCTGCATTAGCACTGATTGATTTCAACAGCAATGTAAATATATAATAATGGGAGAATTGCACTTGTAATGAAAAGAGAATGGTTCATAATTCATTCAGGAAGAATAATTAACAAGATTATAGAGATTATTCATACTGTAAATTAACAAGAATGTGAAGAATGAAAGGAACTCAGATATTAGCTTGTGTTGACTTTTGAATGTGGCAATCCCAGGTTTGTAGGATAGGTTGGAAAATGGTTAGATCTTTGCCAAATTGTATACATTTGTGTGGTTATCAAGTGCATGAGTTGAGGAAGACTTTATCTTGAATCCACTCAGTTTTTGCAGTTCTTTTGCTTAAAAATATACAGTATATTTTTAATTACAGAAGGATTTTCGATGGGTTTTAATGTTATCTTTGTCAGGCTTAAAGGCTTATGCAAATGTGTATGTCTATCCCTTTTTATGTCATTTATTGTGTCTCATTGTGTGTCACTACATACTTTTACATGTTTGACTGTGCTTAATTAGTGGGATGGCAGCTAAGCAAGCAACCAAAGTTAAACTTGCCTTTTAATACTTGCAAGAAAGTGATGTAATGCTAAAATAGACTTTCCATAACCGTAACTACCTTAAATTGTATCCCTCTCAGTAAGTCAAAGATGCTTTTGGGGATTATATGAATTAATGTATAAATGATTAATTTCTCAGATTTCAGATAGCTATGATGTACTTCTTTCTTCTTTTAATTGGGAGCAGACTTTTAGACTAGGATCACTGATTGTAATCATAGCTGTTTAACCAAAGTCTGGCAGGTTCAGATTGAACCGGCTAAACCAAACCTAAACAATCCACATTATTCTTGCACTTTTTAAAAACTATCCCCCCACTCTTTTTTTTTTTTTGAGAAATACTGTTTTACTATTTTGGATATGCCTATTGATGGGAAGGAAACAAAGGCAAAGCAACTTTGGTTGTGGATAGGCCTAATTAGTGCTTTAGCATTCTTTCTTTGACAAATCAAATTAATTAACAATGTTTGCATTAAGATACATTTCATGAATTGTAATGGTAATCAAATGCTTCACATTGTGAATATTCAAGAATCAGTGACTTCTCCAAAACTGATACGATTTTGTATAATTTTAGTAGTATTTTTCAGTAGTGAATCATAGGGCAGACTGAAATTATACTTCTGTTCAGTATTTATGTTCTCTTCTTCCACCACACTACCAGGTTCTTCAATCAGTGTTGAGCAATGCAAGCATGTAGTGTCTGAGCTCCAGGACAGTATGCGTAAGGCCATCCAGATATATCACCTGGTAAGTCACCCCTTTGTTTCTGTTAGATCTAACTGCGTATGTATAAAACTAACTTATTAATTCAGAAATATATAGCTAAGAATAGGAGCAAAAAAAATCCATTAAATAGCAGGCATCTGTTCTTGTTCTTGTGTGTGATTAGAAACCAGATGTAACCACACTAGCAAACCAGAAGGTAAGCTGAAAGAATTTCAAGCTGCTGACCAGCTATAGCTGAAGGCCAAAATATGTATTATAATGATGTATTCATAAGACTTTAGCAGCTCCTTACTTTTTATTTACTTGCAAGTGACCAAAGACCTTTCAGAAGCATCATGAAATGCATTTGTTTGGCTTGATTTTTAAAATTCATCAGAAGAGGAAGAAGACAAATATAGCTGTTTTTAAAATGATTACAGGTAGCCCTCAATCATTCATTCAGTGAACACTGGAAGCTATGGCAGTGCTGAAGAAATAATTTTATGGGCCATTTATGACCATTGTAGGATCCCTCCATCATGTGAATGCAATTACAGTCAGTACATGTTGCCTTCTGCCTACCCTTTGTTTCCCCTCTCCCCTTGGAGAGCAGAGAGATTGAAGAGAAAATGGATTGCAAGAAAGAAAACTGTTGGTTCTTCTGTACATTGAAGACAATGTGACTGCGCCAGCAGTCTGGAGCCTTGAGCTGGGGGCCATGGGTATGCTATACAAACAGTTTACAGTACTCTCTTGAAATCTCTTTCTCTCCAATCTTTCCATTTTGCAAGAGGGTGGGGAGGGGGGGAAAAAAGCAAGTAGGCAATCTCTCCTTGCCCTTCTCCTCCTCTCCTCTGATCCTTCCCTTTCTCCCTCATCTGCAGACCAATGAGATTGAAGAGGGATTTCAAGAGAGTAAGATCTTTGCTCTTTTCTACATCAAAGCAATGCAATCATGTGGCAGCCTGGAGCTCAGAGCCATAGACATAAAACTTATAGTAGTCTATTTTTCTCCAATCTCTCTGCTCTGTGAGGAGTGGGAGGAGAAGAAAAAAAGCAAGCAATTTCGGTAGTCAATCTCTCCCCCCCCACCCCCAAATCCATATAACTGAAGAATGCCCAGATTGAGGAAGGGTGACTTGAGTTTTAAACACTCTTCTATGATTACAAGTGATAATCCTGCAACACAGGATTTACTGCTAATAGCTTTTGTTTATTCCTTTACTTTTCTAATATAATAAACCTAGCTCTAAAACAAATATGTTTGCATTTCTTGTTCAGGTATCTACTGACATGGAATCTTCACCTGATAAAGATAAGATTTCGGGTCTCTTGACTGAAACTTTCTCTGTGATGAAAAAAGAATTGGATTCCCTGAAAGATGGCAATGGACTTCAAAGGAAGAAAGATCAACTGATGCAACCACAAAATATAGTTGGAATGCCATTAGGGGAGGGCAGTGGTGAAACTTTACCTAGCCCTCGGCACTTTGGAGATGACCAAACTCTTGCCTTGTTGGAACAATACTCAGAGTTACTGCTACAAGCTGTTGAACGTCGTATGGACAAAAAACTTTAAATATAGTTTTCAACAACAAACACTTTTAATGGAATGCTGAGAACCATACACAATGGACAAAAACTGATGGAACGTTATCATATTGACAACTTGAAATAACACTTTGGGGTGTTTTTTTAATCCAATGGGCAAATATCTTTTCTTTTAACAGAAACAGTTCTGTCCACAACTTTTTAAAATGTGCTGGTCACAGTACTAATCCCCTTGTGCCTATCTCCTCCACGAAGAGTGTTATAAGGAATATTTGGCTTAAAAACCATTCTAGCAATTAAAGAGAATTGGTCAATGGTCAATGGTCCAGGAATGGCCCAGCCTGGAACTGCTGACTTAATAGAATGAGATCAAGCTGAAATAGCTTTGTCCCTCTGCAGTGTTATCTCAAACTAGGCATAGACTATTACAACTGTTATTTATTAATTTATTTTTATGATTATAATTCTGAAACTTTTACCTGGATTTTGTAGTTATGGTTATTTTGACATCTTTTCCACATTTATAGTGTGAGAGATTTGATATAGTAAATATATTGATGTACAGCAGGTAGGTTATAGAACTGCTTTCTGCTGTAGCCTGCATTACTGATTTTTGCTTCCTTGTTCCTCTTTTTTATGCCAATATGTTTTATTTTAATTTTGTATTTAGCATTATGATCATTCTGCTTCTGTTTTCTGTTTAAAGAAAATCCTCTGCTCTATTTTTCATCAACATTTGTTTCCACAAAACACCTATCCTTTGGTTCAACATTCAGAGATTTGTTACAAAGCGTGTTGGTTAAAAGAAAGGCTTTTTAAACCTGTAGTTAAAAAGTAGTTGTACGTTTCTCAGGTTTTATGTAAAACCATATCCATCAGAGTCAAATTGATGCAGTTGAATAACTATCCATTTTAAAAAAATTCTTACTGTTGGGTTATGTCAGTGGGGTCAGCTACTGGACTCATGATATTAGCACTGTTCTGTTTTTGTCGGTATAGAAATGTAGAAAGGTTGATATGATGGGGAAGGGGAAGTGGTATAAAACAGAGTAATGAAAGCTTGTAATCAATACAACTTCTGGGAAAGTTTCAGATATTCCTAACTTCCCAAAAAAGAGATCCTCTTTCTCTGTCTATGGCTGAAATCTGAAAACAATCCAAGTGTGAGTGTTCAGGAAATACTGATTGCTATGACATTACTATTCTATTTCCTTTCCTCCCTTACACTGGAACATAATAACTAAAGCTTACTGTGTTCTACATTATACCAGTCTTCTCCAGTTTCGTATCAATTAGCCTTTGTTCAAACAAAGAAAGAAAGTAAGTGCAGATCTACTACATCCTTTTAGCTACGGTACCCTTTGTATTGAGTTATTAATCCTAACATGTCTGAAGTATTCACTGATAAAAAAGAAACCTTTTTAAAACAATAAAGTTATAAAACTTTAATACTACTCTCTCAGGTTAGAATAGCAGTGTTTCTTACTGGTGATCTGATCATTTTAATAAATGGCTTCACTGTTGTAGCCTAGCCCCCATCTTCTGCCTCCTAGATTTGTTGAGGTTAAAACAACTTTGTTGAGAATTCCTAGCCGGTATGGTCCAAATTAAAATTCTGAAGATTTGTGCTCATAGTCAGTCTAGAGGGCACCATGGTGAAATAGGCTGATTTAGATATTCCTGAGTGGCTTTTGTACTTGCATTTTGTAAACTGTCATGTGAACATCTGTCTTCACTGCTCCAGATAGCTGGCCACCTGTGGTATAGCTTTTTGTCTGAATCTTGTTGGCTTTCATCCAGCACCACTGCAGTGTTAAAGAAATCTGCAGAGCTGTTCCCGTTTTGGCTGTCCATTGAACTCCAAGGCTGGGGACTTGGAGCAGTTAGTGCTGTTTAATTATGTCATTTCTGGATTTGTTTAGATAATTCTCTGAATAGATTTGAATGATAGTTGACACACTTCTTAAAACTGAGCTTTTTCCTTCCAGCTATAGATGCTTGAATCTAGAGATACAAGAAAAAGAGTCTTATTGCTAAGGGTAGACTGCTGGAATATACTCTTAACTTAAGTGAAAATTAAGGTGGCTTTTTTCTACACATCCATGTTGGGAAATGTCTTAATAGCCAAAATATCTTCTTCCTGCTCATATCTAGACTGTAAAAAGTGTTCAATGCTCAGGAATCTTTCCTATGCTGGAACACATGCACTCAGGTAAAGAAGTCATGCTTCCAGATATCCTGTGGCATGAACAATGAGAAATTCAGAATGTCTATTCAAGCTTGACAGGGTCAAACTTTCAAATGTCTTTGGAAATAAAATCAACTTGCTGATAATTTATACCTCAAGCATTAACAAGTAATGATTAATCAGGGACTGCCTTGGATAAGAGGCAACATCAAAACCCCTGTTAATTTCAAAGCAGTTTCCAGTGAATATGTTTCATTGTGTTATTCTTAGATCAGGACCTATTTATTTTCATAGACCCAGGTAGGAAAATACTGTAATACAGATAGGGACTTGGATGTGAACTAGAACTGTAGTTTTGTGAGTCTTGAGTAAGTAGATATTTAAGGAGGAATGGATAGGCCTGTAATTTCTAATATTTTGTTTAAAGGCATACTGAAGGCTTCTAGAAAAGTTATAGGACTGAGAATCAGTTGATTCAAGGAGCGAAATAGAATGAAAAAGTTCTGGAATGGAAAAGAGACGTTGTAAGTAGGGTTAGCAGTTAAATAATAATGTAAATGAGCTCATAATTAAAAATTGAGATATGTTTGTCTTTTGAAGTGCCCTTTATTTTCCCACTACATACGTATGATTTGGGCATTGGGAAGGAATATTCTCAGTCAATAAAATTTCTCAAAGCCATTTGAGTTCCATGAGATTCTGACCTCCTTTATTTTCTCTATGTGGTCAGGAAGAACCAGGAGAAAAGTCTGCATACTCTCCATGGAAAATACTTGATGTAAAATACACTTTTCAGTCATTGGTGGCACCTTATAGTAATTCAAATGTAAACTTGGGAGCATTGCTTTTTAAAAAGTTAGATTATAAGAAGATTTTGTGACAGTAAAATGTCAACTAGCATACTTTTGTTTTCAACTGCATGCAGCTTTTCTAGTGTTATTATGGATGTCCATTAGCCCTTTAAGGAAACTTCAACATGTTATCTAGGGAGAGGAAAAATACAAATGCAGTATTTCAATCTGTTCTATTTCTACTGTTTTTAATGTATGCATGCAATTTCTACATATTAAAAAAAAACCTCAAAGAGAGACTGTAAAAGATCCATTTCTGATGTCATATTTGCATATTGTCTCTGTGTTTTCTGAAATGTTTCTTAATGTGATTTAAAGTTTCTTATACTATTTCTCTTTTCAAAGATAGCCTTTATTAAAAAAATACTGTGCATGCAAATGAGACCTATCCCTGTTTCTATAGAAACACAGGAAAACTTTCAAAGGCTGAAATATGTGCACACCAGTTATAGATATATGTATCTGGTGTTTCTACATACGAATGTCCTGTTACGTACCTGTACTTGTTTTCTTTTTTGTATAAACATCTTTTTGATATTGGGGCTTATTCACTTCTCCTTTTCACTCCAGTGATCCAGAACTTATTGATCCCAAAGAAAGAACCAGCCAACACTGAGGGCAGTGTTTTAAAACATAAATAACATTGTCATGTACACTCAGCCACTGGATCTACAGAATCCAATATTTAAAATATGACATATTCAGAATGCAGAGCAGCTACTGTATGTCCCTTTGGGTACTGCTGACTAAATTGTTATTTCTCTAGATTAAAAAAAAATACCCTGTATTATTTGTAAATAATAAGCTGAAGCTGGGCTGCTTATATATTAGGCTAACCTGCTGTAAATTAGGAATACAGTAAGCCATGTCTACACAATGTATCTTTAAACCTAGGGTACAGATAGCTTTTATCTGTGTTCTTTCAACACTCCCTTTTTATTTTACACTTGTTTAAAAGGAGAAAACAACCCTAAACCTTCTTATTTATAAATTGTGTTTTGTATCTTGACTTAAATGGAATATGAACCTTTTACAATGTCCTTTTTTAATTATTTGAAAATTGTTTTAATGGTTGTTGGGGGTTTGCACTGTGAGCGACTTTGGGGGGGGTATTTTTAATTCTGCATTCATTTGTATTCACTGTTTAAATTTCAATAAACAAATTTATTGTTACAAATTTACCTTCATGCTATTGTTTACTATGTCTCAGCTCCTCCTGGACAAAACGACTCAGCAGCCACAAAACTCACAAAACGGGGAGTCCTGGGCGAATAAGTTTAATGCGCGTCGGTAGTTCCAGCGAAGCGAGTCAGAATACAGGTTTGAAGTTGGCGCTACGAGGGTTTGTCCCGTAGCGACTCTTATTAGCTAGCCCCGCCTCCACCGCGCCCTGCTGCTCGTTCCTTAGCTGCGTAGGGGTGGGGTTGCATCAGTGCGTCATTCTTCTGCGCCCATGAAGCTAGTGGTTGTAGTAAACCTAGTGGTTTCCCCGGTCTAGCTGGACGTGCAAACCCCCCCAATCTAAACCCAATTTTATCATTCACGTATTTTCTTGTGTGCTAATATGGTACAGATGGTAGTAAATGTAGTAATAGTTATAGTTTTGCTACAGAAAATACTTTGATTCCACAATACTGCTCAGGAGAACCACTTTGGAATAGTGGTTCAGGCACTAGGCTAGAAACTCAGAGACTGAGTTCCAGTCCTGCCTTAGCTACTTAGCTAGGTGATCTTCAGCCAGTCACTATTTCTCAGCCCTATGAAGGAAACAATGACAAACCACTTCCAAAGAATCTAGCCAAGAAAACTGTAGAGTATTGTCCTGGGAGTTGGCAGGAGTCAAGACTGATCGAAAGGCACTATTTATTAATTAATCAAATATATATAGCTGCCCATCTCACGAGATCAGTGACTATATGAATATTGTATATTTGCCTTTGCATGTTTTACAACATTTGCATTGTATGTTTTGCAAATAAACCCTTACCTATGGAAATGGATGAGAGTCAACTTCAGCGAGATGAGCAACATACAAGTCTGATAAATAAATACAAAAAGTGATTGTGAGTCTGGACTAGCCAGGATTATGTACTGTGACTATGGTAAACTAAATGAGACATACTCCTTAATCACCATTGAATTTGTGGTTTGGATTGGGATGACAGTATTTTAACTGGGTTGTCAAAAAGCATATTTTAATGATTATATAGGTTAACTTTGATTTGGGAGTGAGCTGAAACTGCATCCTTTGAGCCAATATTAGTATACCGTGGCTTGCTTTTGGCATTTTTCTGCCAACAAGTGAAACCTAATTAGAATTTTTCCAGCAGGGGTGTGCTTGTGTGATGAGGCGTCTCTAAGGCTGAGGACTCTTCTGTCTTCATACTGAACCTAAATGCAGAACCTGAAATCCAACACAATTTTGGACTGTTTTTATCTTGCGGGGATTGTGTGTGAGACTCGAAAAATTTTGTGGCGCTGCTGGGGTTTACATTTAACACGTTTTTTCTCCAGAGAAACTGCTCGTATTCTTTTCATGTATTCAAATCACGTTTATACTTTTAACGTTTAACGTTTAACTTTTATATATGCTTGACAAATAAATACATGAAATGTTCTTCCACACGTGACACAAATTACACATAAAAGGCGGGCCTGAGCGCTCTGTCACCCCGAGAACCAAACGTTCCCCTTCTGTTTCGCGACTAAAGTGGGGGGGGGGGCGGAGCCGTGAGGCGCGTGCAGCGTCTTCCTCTGCGGAGGGAGAAGGCGGAGCCTGGGAATGGGCGTGGACTAAGGCCGGGTCTGTCTCTGTGTACGTGCAGATAAGGCTCCCCGATGGCGGAGGCTGAAAGGAAAGAGGCGACGTTGCAAGCGATGAAGCGCTGTTTGTCTGATTTTCCAACCGAAGCCCGGGGTGAGCGGGGTCTGGCTGCGTGATGAGAGGCACGTTAGAGGCAGCGAAAGCTACACACACACACACCAGTTCTACCAGTGCATAAATGGAAGTAAGAGTATACAATCCATTTATGGACTAAGAATAACCGGAAGAAAAGAGAACGATAGTTCTTTTAATACCAGGCTGGATATTGCAGCGTGTTGGATATTGCAGCGTGCTGGATATTGCAACATTCTTTTACAGGGGGAGTTTTTTTAGGATTAGAAGTTGGTCTCGCCGATTGGGCTCTGCGATCCAAAGATCGAGGGATGCCCCCACTTCTCTGCCCTGGAGGTCTGCAAAAAGAAAACAAAACCCTGACTGCTAAATCCGCCCCCCAAATAAAAAAAAAAAGCCGGCATAGTTTTGCTGCCATCTAGGGAACATCCGGATATTTGCATCGCAAAGCTGGTAACGCCCCAAGTGGATCATGATAACCCTGGCGATCTTAGAATCCCGGTTTCCATACCAATGTGTTGGCTATTTTCCAAAACGGAATTCTGGTGCACAAAATGCCGTACATTCTGTAATGAAGCAGTGATAATGAAATGTCATATGGAGGCAGTTGGTAGAAATACAGCTAGGCAGATGGGGCATAACATTACCAAAGCCTAGGCCCATTCAATTGTGCCACTCAGCAGTCCCAGCCTGCACAGCAAAATATAAGTATACAGTATAGTGTAAGAATTATTCTACTCCCGGGTCTGTTACTGAATCTTCTGGGAAGAATGAGAGAATTATAACTGCACCAAGAAAAACTTTAGCCAGAGTTGTCAATCCCTAAAATGATTGCAGTGTTCATGGATTTTTTTTCCTGTGTGAATAGAGTTGTGTTGGTCAGAATCCGTACCATACCTTGATATTCTTCCACCTCCCCTGGAATTCTACCGGGAATGGATCTGCCCAAACAAACCATGTATAATCCGAAATGCTTTCCACCACTGGCCGGCTCTGAAGAAGTGGACCTTGGGTTACTTGAGGTAGGAGGCTACAAGTAATAAAGATGGGATGTGTGTGTGTGTATGTGTATACACACACACATATATACATACATATGCGCCTCCGCATACACACACCTCAATCACTTATATGATGTCTTGATGATGATGTTTCCAGCACATCTGAGAGTGTTCTTGCCTAAAATATTGTGACTATTTTTTCTGGCATAAATCTGTGTTTCCTGCACAAGGATAAATCTCTTCTGATATTTTTGTTGCAGGCGAATAATGGGCTCCAAGCTGGTGAGTGTGGCAGTAACCCCCAATGGTTATGCTGATGCAGTTTATCAGGACTGGTTTGTTATGCCAGAGGAGCGTCATATGCCTTTCAGTGCTTTTTTGGACATTTTGGAGAAAAAGATAACTTCTCCAGGGGTGTTCTATGTGCAGAAACAGTGTTCAAACCTGACTGAGGAATTTCCTGAACTTATAGGTGATGTGGAGCCTGAGATACCTTGGATGAGCGAAGCACTGGGTAAATATTAAAATCCCAGTATTCCAAAATTGGTACTATATTAGGCAGCTGCTTTCTGGCTTTGGATTGCTCCAAGTTTGCATTGTTCATGGAGATGTTGCAATCAAAATTGATGGTTTTATTACAGTGCATGTAGTTCCCATATAAATAATAACTTATGTGCCTTTTGATGATGATGGTCACAATGGCCAAGAGTCTTTGAGTTGTGTAGTAGAGATTGGCTGCCAACACTTTAGCAGAAGTATTTTAAGCTATTAAATGCACTTAACATTATTCTGTGTATCCTAAATTAAAAATCAAATGTTTCATTTGTCAAACACATGCAGGCCAGCCCAAGGTTTTTTTAAATGTTTCATAAAGCCCTAAAACCACAACACTAAAACTGTACAGTGAAATCTATTTAAATAATTATATCTGGGTGTTGCCAAACTTGCAGAATACTAGGAGAAGTTTCCTTGGTGGGTGGCTACTGCAGAAAATTGCATTAGATGGTTTATTAGATCCCTTCCAATTCCTAGAGAATTCCTGATTCTCTGAGTTTTAATTTTAAGTAAAAATCTGAAGAGAATGAACATGAGAAAGACAGCTTAGTCTCGTCGTTAAAGCACCAGGCCAGAAACCAGGAGACTATGCGTTCTGGTCCTCCCTTAGCCATGAAAGTTGGCTGACTTTGGGCCACTCACTCTCTCAGCCCACGACATCAGACTTGGGCAATCTGAAAATAGCAGACCCTGCATTTTCAGGAAAATGCTAGGAAGGAAAAGAAAACCAGAATGAAAATGAGCCTGTTGTCAGCTGCTTTCATTGAGAATATAAAATTATTCATCCTTGTGCATAATAGTGATAATATATATTTCTGAGACATTAACAGCTGTTTCTTCCAGATTTATTTAGAAAGGATGTTAAGAAAGGCAGCTAATTGATTGAGTGAAAATAAAATTCTTTACCAGAAGATCTGTAAGATAAGATAACAGAAATGCAGACCTTTTTTTGATTTGGCTTTTTTTTTTTTAAATAGGAAAGAAGCCCGATGCTGTGAATTTCTGGCTGGGAGAATCTTCCGCAGTGACCTCATGTACGTATGAGATCAGTGCATTCTCTGCTGCACCAAAAGTACTTTTTCAAGAGGCAACTGGATTTTCTGGTTTTCTTTGAAGACGTTTCGCTTCTTATGCAAGAAGCTTCTTCAGCTCAGAAGCTTCCTGGATGAGAAGCGAAACATCTTCAAAGAAAAACCAGAACGTTTAGTTGCCTCTTGAAAAAGCACCTTTGAGACAGTTATGACCTGGATGACTGACAATCTCCATAGACCCGTGATGGCGAACTTATGGCACGAGTGCCACAGGTGGCACGTGGAGCTATATTGCTGGGCACGCGAGCTCAGCTCCAGCACACATGCGTGCGCTGGCCAGTTGATTTTCAGGCCTTCTGGGCCCACCAGTAGTCAGGAAACATGCTGTTTCCGGCCTCCAGAGGGCCTCTAGGGGGGTTGGGAAGGCCGTGTTTGCCCTCCCCAGGCTCCTAGAAAGGCTCTGGAGCCTGGGGAGAGCGAAAAATGGGCCTACTGGGCCCACCATGCCATCACGTGCCGAAAGCAGGTGGGGCGGGGCACATAGAATTATGGATGTGGGCACATGTGCACGTGACTCCCCCGCGCTCCCCCCGCTTTTGGCACGCAATGGCAAAAAGGTTAGCCATCACTGCCATAGACCTTCTCTGCTGCAATTCATAATTGGAAGGCAAATTTGGGCACCAAAACGTCTTTAAAGAAATAAAGGAAAATTTCTGCTTTTGCGGAACAATATTTGAAATATCTTCCTTAGTTCTAACTGTTACTATAACTAGTTTCCCCACTTCCACGTTGTAGTTACTTCATCTGGACAGAATTTTGGAGGGAAGGAAGTTGGTGGGGTGATCAGAAGACACAGGATTACAAATAACAGGCAATGATGCTTGGACTCAGTTCAGGGAATCGGGCAGAGCGTAATGAAAGGCTTACCTAGAAACCTCCTGAGTTTTTTTTTTCCGAGTCGTGATTGCTGAATATCATTATAATCTGCATCTAAAATGAGTGGTGGATAGCAAAATAAAAAAGCAAGCCAATTCATGGACTGTGCAAGCATATGGAATTCTGCTAGTTCTTATAAATACATGCTTGTGCTTTATTTTTGTGCTGTGTTTATAATGGAGGTAACAAATGACCATTCCCTCTTCCTTTTCCCAGTCTTTCATTTTTCTCCCTCCAATCTTAGTGCACAAAGACCATTATGAAAACTTGTACTGCGTGATTTCTGGAGAGAAACATTTTTTGTTGCATCCGCCAAGTGACCGTCCCTTCATCCCATATGGTAGGTATTTTGAGAAATGGATAGGAATGGTGTTGGCTACATGATGCTGATATTTTGTGAGTCATTCAAAAAATGCCTGGGCTTCAACTTCTCCAATATTTTGCTATACACCAGGGACTGTGGGTTTTTTTTTAATAAGTAAAGCATGGATAATCACTATACAGCACATATTTGATAGATACAGCTGAGGTTTATGAGAAGCTTGGAAAAGGCCTAAGAACTTGAGATCCTTTTGGTACCTCTTGGCCCATCCCTCTTCTGTTGCTTTGGCTACTTGTTCACCCAGGAGATGTTAACTGTAGTCAGATGAGGAAAACATTATAGGTAGTCCTCGACTTACAACCATTTGCTTAGTGACCATTCAAAGTTACAACAGTACTGAAAAAACTGATTTATGACTGCTTTTCACACAACCATTGTAACATCCTTGTGGCTATGGGATTAAAATTTGGATGCTTGGCAACTGGTATATATTTATGACAGTGTCCTGAGAACATGTGATCACCTTTTGCGACCTTACAAAAGCGAAGTCAAGGGGGAAGCCAAATTCACAAGTGTGCTACTAACTTCTCTGCAGTGGTTTCCTTAACAACTGTGGCAAGAAATGTAAAAAGAGGCAAAACCAGGGGTGAAATGCTACCGGTTCGGACCGGTTCACCCAAACCAGTAGTAAAAAAATGCTACAGGTTCGGGCAAACTGGTATTTCCGAAATCCTGCTTTCTAGTGAATCTAAATTGAGCAACACAGCTGTTCCCTCTCCCCGCTGTTCTACTTACCTTGGAAAAGGCTTCTTAATCCTCCTTGCTCAGCGCTGCGTGGTAGCACTTGTGGTGTTCATGTACGCGCAGTGCGTGTTTGGCACCCACTGTGCATGTGCACGCAGCGAAACAGTAGCAGACTTTGGAGCATTTCAACACTGGGCAAAATTCACTTAACTTAACTGTCATACTTAGAAAAGAAAATTTTGGACTCAATTGTGGTTGAAAGTCAAAGACTACCTGTACTTGGGCATAATGCACTACAATAACCTTTCCTAACCTGTTACTCTATAAATTATTGGAACACTAATTTTGTGGGCTGGGCATTTTGAGAATTATATTCCTCAAACATCTGGAACACATCGTGCTGGAGAAGGCTATACTGTAGATCTCAAACTTTTGGCACAATTTTTGGAAGAAAAAATCAGTACACTTGGGAACTGCAGAGTTAATCGTAAACAATACACTTCTATATGTACTTCATGTTCCAGAGTTATATCCACCAGCAACTTACCACATCTCAGAAGATGGGTCATTTGATATTCTGGAAAATAAAACGGCAGAGAAGGTATGCATAACTTTCAGTCTACTTTATAAACCTACTATTATAGCTTATTAATTTAAAAATATTTTCATGATCCTCCTCTCAAGTTATCAGGTTGCCCTGCGCTGATCCCACCTCCTCCTCCTCCACCTCCTCCTCCATTCTCCATGCCCGGGGATGGGTGGTTGGGGTGGAAAGTAATTGCTCATCTGCTCTGCTGCCTGCCCTATCCTCCCCCCTTGCCTGGTCCTCCTGTGCCCCCTCTCCCTTGCTAGCAATCCTTCCCAAGTCTGAGGGACCTGGGACTGCCTTGTCCTGCTCCTTCGGTCATTCCTCCATCGGCCCTAGCTCTGTCTCATCTTCCTCTTCGGATTCAGGCTCCGACGGGACCATGACACATGCTGGAAAGTGAGCCTTCGGCCCAGTTTGAGATCCTGAGCTATGTGGAAAAGGTTTTCATTGAGGATAACCCTGTACTTTGCTCCAATCAGCTTTCCCTCAACCCTGACCAGTCTCCCAGTCCCTGCTGCTGAAAAATAACCCCCACAGTATGATGCTGCCACCACCATCCTTCACTGTTGGGATGATATTGGGCAGATGAGAAGTGCCCGGTTTCCTCCAGATATGTTTAGAATTGAGGCCAAACAGTTCAATCTTGGTTTCATCAGACAAGAGAACCTTGTTCCTCACAGTGTCGATAAGGTTGTGGTTTTTTGTTTTTTTGTTTTTGCAAACTCCAAGCAGGCTTTCAAGTGCTTTGCACTGAGGAGAGGCTTCCGTCTAGCCACTCTGCCATAAAGTCCAAATCGGTATAGGACGGCAGTGATGGTTGTCCTTCTGGAACTCTCTCCCATCTCTACACTAATTGTTTAAAAAAAATATTTTGATATTTGGTTGTATTGCTTAATAATTGTGCAGGATTCTATTTTCAGTGCTTTTCAAATATTTCTCTTAAAAAAATGATTCAATTCTGGAAGAAATAATTATCTTATTGATAACTATTAATATCATATTAACCTTTCATCCATAAAGGTACCCTGGATCCCTTTAGATCCTTTAAGTCCAGATCTGAAACAATACCCAGAATATGCTCAGGCAAAGCCTTTAAGATGTACTGTGAAGTCTGGTGAAATGTTGTATCTTCCTTCTCTTTGGTTCCATCATGTTCAGCAATCACATAGCTGCATAGCAGGTAAGAAAAATGCCAAAAGTATCTTACAATAGCTACAAGCTCACCAGATTTCTCTGTCAATATGTAAATGATTTCCTTCTTCTGTCTTCAGTTAGATTGTATTCAAGTTATTCCAAAATATGAAATCAAATCTTTTATTATCATCATAGGCCAGTATAAGAAGGGTGGGATGCAGTCAATTTAAAAGCATAGAAAACACATCAGAATTTACAGCAACAAAAGAAAAAAGTGAAAACCTAGATGATATATAGGATATATGTATTAAAACCAAAAGTAAATATAAAAAACAAGAAGCTTGAAAGAATCTAAAAACAAGAGTAAGAGCATTAGATGAGCGTAGGAATCTTTAAAAGGTTGTTATACTTGCCCAGCAAGAGAGATATTGTGATCATTTCAAAACAAATCACTTGTAGGCATAGATCTGGCTTCACTCACTCAAATTCTACTCATAGAATAGTTCTGCAGACAGACATGTTAGAGAGAGTCTTTGGTGACCTTGAGTAGATTGCAAAAGAAAGAATTGCTAAAAACGACCTTTATCATCTAGTAGTTGGGACTTCCGTTGAAATAATATATACTTTTTGGAAGGCAACTCAGGATCCAAGCCAACCTTTGAACAGATGAGATCTGAAAATAGTATTGTATTTGAATTGGAAAGTTCAAATTCTACCACTGTACTTTGACAATTTAGCAGTTTCTCTGCTGCAAATCAAAGTAAGAATTGCATATATTCTGTAAGTAGTCCTTGATTAATGACCATTTCTTCAGTGTCTGTTTGACATTACTGTAGTGCTGAACAAGTGGAACTTATGACTAGTCATCTCTGCATTCTTATGATCATAAACTGGGTGTAAGGTCTTTCCTCAGTGGTCCCCTCAGGAAAACAGAACTCTTGAAACAGATAGCATTTTAAAAGGAACTTTTATTGGGCGACAGTGATAGCAAAGAGAATAGGCAGGATCTAAAGTTCTCGCACTAGAACGTTAGGTTAAAAGTTGTTTGTCAAAACCCTTCCCCACTGCTCAGTCCGACAAGGGCCAATCACCAGGTGTTGGGTTGTTGTGAGAACTTGCTGAGAAGGTGCCTGTTCTCAGGCACCGCACCCCGTCTTCTTTGGAGCTGAGACAAAACAGATGGCCCCAGGCCCATCCCTCCCCAGAAAGACACATCAATGTAAAGGACCAAAGCAAGTGACAGATCATAAAAATACCAAGGCTCCCTCCTCCCGCCAGAATGGCAGCGTCCTGGTAGGGATCTATGGGGACCTGACACCGGGCCTTGGCAACTTGATGATTGCAGTGTCCTGCAGGCACACGCTGGCCGTTTGTAACCTTCTCTGCCAGCTTCTGGCAAGCAAAGTCATTGGGGAAGCTGGTAGGGAAGGTTGCAAGTCATTCCTGTAGTTCAGTTCTGTTGCTTTTTCTCCTGAGGAGCCCAGCTATGGAGTACACAGTCCCCGGGAACTCATTCAACCTAGTGTGCACCTGCCAGCTTGCCAGCTTTCCCAGGAATTGGTACTTCCTGCCAGCTTTCCCATAAATTTTGCTTGTTGGAAGCTGGCAGGGAATTGCAAGGGGGTCCTCACTTAACAACAGCAATGAGGACTGCTGGAATTGTGATTGCTAAGGGATGAGCGCACATAACATTGCTGTTTACAACCATATTGCTTAGCAGTAGAAATTGCACTCTAATTAACATAGTTAAGCAAGGACTACCTTGGTTATGTTCATTTAAAGTAAAGATCATCTTTACAATGGATTCTATATGATGTCACACTACTTCACACCCACCTACCCTTTTTTTAAAAGTAAATTCTGTTTCCATGAAAAATACATAAAACTAGATTACATTTGAAAATATTGTATCAGAATGCCATTATAGCCATGTAGTAACTAATGCTAGTAATAAAGTTGTTTGTTGAAGCAGAACTGTTTAAATCTCTTGGCTGAGTTTATTTATAATGGGCAAAAAAATTGGATTACTTCCTTCCAAGGTTCCAATGACAGAATCTCTAAAAACCCAGTGTTGGATTGAGAATTGGTAATAATATTAAGGGTAGAATCTGCAGATTATCTGTATGTTTGGTTTTTAATTTGCATTGAATCACAGAGTTTCTTATAAAGCTTCAATTATGAGGTAAGAATACTATTAATACTATTAAAAGACTTTTTTCTTTCTTCCTCAGTGAATTATTGGTATGATATGGAATATGATCTAAAATACTCCTATTATCAGTTGCTGGATTCTCTCACCAAAGCTGCACAACCTATGTTGGATTCTTCTTGGAACAGCTGAACTTTTACATCTGATGTGGAATTGTGCTTACAATTTTTCTATATCTTTATTCATATAATTTAAATAAATAATTGCATAATTGATCTCATAAAGAAAAAGGCAATTTTTATATCATATGAATGCATTATAGGAGATGTTAGCCAAACTCTGTCTTACACAGCTGTTTTCCTATTTTTAGTGAAATACTGTATTTTTCATACTATAAGATGCACCTGACTATAAGACACACCTGACTGACTTCCGGTGGCACCGCAGGAGCCGCAAGACGCTCCTTTTAGGAGCGCTAGCCTCAGATCACATAGGACCGCTATGACAGTGCTAATCAGCTGTCAAGCGGTTCAGAAACTTTCCCCTCGGGAGAAGAGGGGAAGGTGAGCAGCCGGGCGGAGATAGAGCTCCCCAAGCTCCCCAGGAGGAATCCTGGGGCTCCCTGGGTGAGAGCTCCCTAGGAACCCGGCGGAAGCTCCACATCTGAGGTGCTTCTGCTACATGCAGAACAAAGCTCCGCGACCATCCCTGCAGGCAATTTTAAAACATCAATTTCTAAAGCAGGCAAGCAAGAGCAGGAGGGATGAGAATTGTAAGTGCTGGACTTTAACTAATTATTACCATTACTTTCTTCTGAGGCTTTCAAAGAGAACAAAGGAAGATGGCGCCGATTTGGGGCGTGAAAAAGTGAAAGTGGAAAAACTAAACTTAAATGGAAGTGCTTGTTAGTGCTGATAGTCTAGCCCTGAACTATAAAAGATTTAACTTTGAATCTATAACAGTGATTTGCAAACAATATCTATCAAAATTGTGAATGGACTTATTGATTTGATTGCTGAAGAAGTGTAAACTGAAGTATAAATAAAAAAAAAGACACACCTGACTATAAGACACAGCTAAATTTAATAGAGGAAAACAACAAAAAAAAGTTTTTGGCCTACCTTTTTTCAGCCCTTTTCCAATCTTTTTTCAGCCTGTTTTGGGGGCTTTTTTCGGCCCGTTTTCAAGGCTTTTTTTGGCCCATTTTCGAGGCTTTTTTTGGACCGTTTTTGAGATTTTTTTAGACCATTTTTTTTGTGGAAAATATGGCCAAAAACAGGCCAAAGAAAGGTCTGAACATGGGGCGTGCGGAGGCCAAAATAATGGCTGGTGGGTGGGTGGGACTTTGGCAATATTCGGTCTATAAGAGAAACAGACATTTTTGCCCCCTTTTGGGAGACAAAAAAGTGTGTTTTATAGTCCAAAAAATACGGTACTTTGTCTCATCACTGTCAGTTACCAAATCATATTCTGATTAACAATATTATCTTTTAAAAATTAAGCAGATTTTCTATCTTCATTTCAATGAGATTTCAGGTTAATGTTTGGAAATGACACCATCTACTTCGTGTAAAATGGATTCCTGCAAATAAACAGTTTTAATGTCGTCAATATCGTTCAACATCTGTATTTGTCTGTTGGATGAAATAACATGGAGTAGTATCTGCTAGCTTTCTGTTTCTTTACCCATTGGGCCTTCAGGAAATATGGTCATCTCTCAGTTTGGGCCTGGTTCAAGCATTACACTATGGCACACTATGTCACACTGTTTGCACTGCAACCATTGCAACTTTTCTGGGTTTCAAGGATAGAAGCTGCCTCTCAGAATGAGGTGGATAAACACGTACCCTCACCAGTAAGGAAAAGAATACATTGCATAATACTTACTTTTGTCCTATAGTATTCAGGTTACCACCTGTACCCTATAATGGGAATAATGGGCTTCCAGTGTGCGACATGATGGCTACTATGTGTCCTAACTAAACAGACTGCTAGCTTTATTTGACCCACACACATCTGTCTCTGTGAGGACTGATGAACTGAGGATGATTAAACTCTTCGCTTGTTAGAACAATACTCAGAGTTACTGTTATAAGCTGTTAAACGACATATGGATAAAAAAATGTATGTTATTGAGGGACTACTTATTTTTAAAAAGATTGTGGGGCACCACAAGGTTTCATCTTAAGCCCAGTACTCTTCAACATCTTCATAAATGACTGATTAGGGAACAGAAGGGGAACTCCTCAAATTTGGAGATGACACTAAGCTGGCAGGAATAGCCAACACCCCAGAAGGTAAGTTCAGGATCCCAAAAAATCTTGACAGACTTGAATAATGGGCCCTATCCAACAAAATGAAATTTAACGTGGAAAAAGGCAAGGTTTTTACACTTGGGTAGGAAAAACCAAATGTACAGGTATAGATTAGGCAAAACCTTGCTCAAAAACAATAACTTGAGAGGGACCTAGTGGAAGATCACTGAAATATGAGCCAGTACTGTGTCAGCAGCCTAAAAAGCTAATAAAATCCTTGGTTGTATAAACAGGCATAGAATAAAAATCAGGTGAAGTACTACACCTGGAATACTGTATCCAGTTTTGGTCGCCACATAACAAAAATGATGTTGAGACTGGAAAAAGTGCAAAGAAGAGCAACTAAGATGATTAAAGGCCTAGAAACGAAAACATCAAGAAAGGTTGCAGGATTTGGGTTTGGCTAGTCTAGAAAAAAGAAGGACTAGGGGGCACATGATAGCAGTATTCCAGTATTTGAGAGGTTGCCACAAAGAGGAGGGGGTCAATTTATTTTCCAAAGCACCAGAGGGAAGGAAAAGAAAGAACGGAAACTAGTCAAGGACAGAAGCAACCTGGAATTAAAGAGAAACTTCCTAACAGTGAGAACAATTAACCAGTGGAACAGCTTGCCTCCAGAAGTTGTGGGCGTTTCATCACTGAAGGTTTTAAGAAGAGACTGGAGAATCACTTGTCTGAAATGGTAAAGGGTGTCCTGCAGGGGGTTGGACTAGAAGACCTCAAAGGTACCTTCCAGCTCTATTCTGATTGATTGATCTATTATTGTCTGATGAAGACAAGCATAATGAAAGAATTTGCATTGTTTGCTATGGCTGCAAAGGAAGATGCAAAAGCACATTTTGACAAATAGTGCTGCTAATATTAGGGGGGGATCTGTTGAACTAATATGATTGCTGTAATTTCATGTGTTCTACTAACATCTATGGTTGCAAATAAATATTACATTAATGTGCAATAAATAAATAGTATTTTGGTTCCTAATGAACATAATGAACAGAGTCCCTTGGTAGTTGGGCGGCATAGAAATGCGACAAATTAAATTAAATTAAATTAAACATGCTTTACAATAGACATCATGGCAATATTTTAATATGCCAGTTGTTTTAATAGGATATTCTCATGTTTTTGAGTAGCTTTGCTGTTCACAAAGTCTCTATGTCATATACCTAAAGCCAGCGTTCTCACTTTTGCTTTTCGATTGCCAGTTCTGCTGTGCAAGAGGGCAAACTCCAGCAAGGCAAATCTTGCAACCACTTGGCTGATTTGACTGATTTGTGCCCTCCATAATTTGTCAGAATTTTGTGACTCTTTTGATTTTTGACTTTTAAGAACTACATTTCCCAGAAACGCTCACCACGTGGTTTTATTCGTCACCCAAATCCTTCGGATTATAAAATGGAGCCAAAGTCCCGGAAGCAAAATAAACCCGCCCAGGATCGGAGCAGGAGCAGAGGGAAGCTTGCCGAGCTTTAGCAAAGTCGCTCAGATGGCGGCGCGCATTCTGATCTTGCCTTCTCCCGCCTGCCTGTGTGACGATCCGGTCCAGGTGAAGATCGAGGGCCTCTCTCCGCTACAGGAGGTGACAGTCTCGGCCTCTCTGGTGGATGAAAGCGGCAACCTTTTCCAATCGCGCGCCTACTATCGGGCTGAAGGAAACGGAGCCTTGGACCTCAGCTGCTCCCCGTCTCTGGGTGGGAGCTACTGCGGGGTGGAGCCCATGGGTTTACTGTGGGCGCTGGAATCTACGACGCCCCATAAGAGGGCGAGGAAGAGAAACGTCCTCGCCCCTTTCTGTGTCACCTACGAGGTGTACGACGGGCGCGGAGTCAGCGGCTCGCTCCTTTGTCGCTGCAGCAGCGAGAGGCGCTTCATGGCCGAAGGCGTGAAAAGAGTGCCCGTTCGAGAAGGCCGGCTCAGAGCTACGCTTTTCTGCCCGCCCGGTGAGTTGCAACTTGCACGAGTGGATGGACTGAAAGCCCGGGGGTCGCGGGGCTGAGATCCCTGAAACAAACACGCTTAGCAGGCAGCGAATGACCTCGCTGGAAACGATTTCCTCCACTTTCCATCCCTGGAGTTGCTTTTGCTCCCCTTCTAGGTTCCCAAATCCAGGCGACTTTTCCAGTCATATAATCAAGACTGCCATGGAGTCTTTAGAAATTGCTACAGAGTACAGCTTTACTGGTGATGTCTTAAGAGTGGCAGGTGCGCTTTTGATTTTTAATCTCCATTTTATGCCTTTCTTCTTCTCTCCCAAGTCTAGGTGCTCTTTGCTGTGGACGTAACATATGCCATAAAACCTGGATTAAAATTTTAAGGAAACTAATTTATCAAACAGCAGCATTAAATCAAAATAATTAATATACAGAATTATTCTAGATCTGGATAGAGAAGCATTCCAGCTCAGTAAAACTAGGAATGGTGTTTCACAACTGGGTGAAACACTTCCCGGTGTCCATTTATTGTAAACTAGGTGAGTAATGGCAAACCTTTTGGAGTGTAAGCATGTGCAGCACCAAGTGCTGGAAAGGGAGCACTTTGTGCCTGGTACATGTGCACACCCACACTCGTCTAGCCCGAGACCAGGAATAGGAGTTGCCCAGGGATGTGCGCACACCGGAGAATGTACTTGCGGTTTCTTCAGGTTTCTTCTTCTTTATGGGCAGTCATCAGATTACTGCAGAGAATGTGAGCTGCGGCGGAAAATGCACTTTTGGTTTCTGGTGCATGCATGGACCCAGCCGGCAAGTCATCAGATTACTGCCACACATGTGCATGCTCCGATCAGCTGGCCAGCACACATGCGCACACCAGAAAATGAAAGACCAGCTCTTACACAAGCACAAAGGCCAGCTGATAAACGCACACACATGCCAGAAATGAGCGCTGCCGCGCATGCCAGATGACATGGCTCCATGTGCCACTTAGGGCACGCTTGCCATAGGTTTGCCCTCATGGGACTAGGCAGTGAAGCAAAACAGGCCTGCCCAACATTTATTCTACAGGTGTGCTGGATATCTCTAAATCTCTAGATGGTTTGATTTGAGTTTCTGGAAATCCACCAGCTGTTGGAGAACTTTCCCCTGTGGGAAAGGGTGTCTTAACTTGCAGGTTTTGTAAGGGCTGGTCTCTGAATTTTCTTTCCAAAACTTTCAGCCTGTTTGGTTTTATAATCCTGTAAAACCCTGTTCTTTTTCATATCTTTTTTTAGGCCCTGGACCTTTCCCAGCACTTATTGACTTGTATGGATCTGGAGGCGGACTGGTGGAGTACCGAGCAAGTCTTTTGGCAAGCAGAGGCTTTGTTACACTGGCCCTTGCTTTTTTAGCTTTCGAAGATCTCCCCCTTTTCCCAGAGTTCATTGACTTAGATTATTTTGGTGAAGCAATAAAGTTCTTGCAGAAACAACAAAAGGTATCTAAGCAAACTGGAACTGGAACTCTTAACTTTATACTGAGATTCATAAACGCAAACTTATCTTAAGCTGATGCTGAATCAGTCTTGGGTTTTATTCCAACTTGTGTTTCCAAAAGTTCTGTTTGGGCACCCTCCCTTAATTTAGTGTTCTCCAAATTTGTTATGCATTTTGAATTTTATAATTGTAGACCACCTGGAGGAAATGAAGTTGGGAGGTAAATTTTAATTAATGGGGAAAGAATGGATATGGATATGGAGGTAATCCTTTTCATATGGTTTCAGGTTAAATCGATGAAAATTGGAGTTCTGGGACTATCTAAAGGTGCAGATCTCGCTCTTGCTTTAGCTGCGTTTTGTCCAGACATCCAAGCTGCTGTCAGCATTTCTGGCTCAGGGGTAAATGCTTTTTTCCCCTTGAAACTGAAAGGACACATCATTCCAGTGCATCCTTATGATTTGGAGAAGGTCAAACCTATTGATATTCCAAATGTACTGAATATTGCTGAAATAATGGAGGACCCCAAAGACCCATCAACCTGGCCATGCCGCATCCCTGTTGAAAAGTCCTTAAGCAAGTTCCTCTTCATATGTGGACAGGATGACCAAAACTGGAAAAGTCAAATGTTCTGCCAAGAAGCTGTTAGCCGCCTTCAGCAGAATGGACATCATGTGGAGTTCTATTGCTATCCTGGAGCTGGGCACCTCTTGGAGCCTCCTTATATGCCCTTGTGCTATATTTCATTTCACAGGCCAGTTGGGGGCTTGGTACTCTGGGGCGGAAAGTGGAAGGAACATGCAAAGGCACAGGAAGATGCTTGGCAAAGAATATTAGCCTTTTTCAGACAACACTTGCTGGAGTCAACTTTGAAAAGTACTTTATAGGGTGCAGTTTCGTACTTGCATGTAAGAAAGGCAGAATTGCTCGTCCTACTTTAGATGTCAGTTGGTAACCAAGTTAAAATTGGAGTGATGGTCTTTAATGGTAATGGTAATGGTAATGGTAATGGTAATTTTATTTATATACTGCCCTTCTCCCGAAGGACTCAGGGCGGCGCACAGCCAAATAAAACACAGACATACAAAAGTTAAAAAATGATTAAAATCGAATTTAGAAAGTATGTTTTGCCACTTTCAGGTACACCGCAATTTTCATTAGTTTGATGAAAACTCTTCCAGCTGCAGACCCTTAAGAATAGAATAGAATAGAATTTTTTATTGGCCAAGTGTGATTGGACACACAAGGAATTTGTCTTGGTGCACATGCTCTCAGTGTACATAAAAGAAAAGATAAGTTCATCAAGAATCATCAGATACAACACTTAATGATAGTCATAGGGTACAAATAAGCGATCAGGAAACAATATCAATATAAATCGTAAGGATACAAGCAACAAAGATATCGTCATAAGTGGAAGGAGATTGATGATGGGAACGATGAGAAGATTAATAGTAGTGCAGATTTAGTAAATAGTTTGACAGTGTTGAGGGAATTTTGGGTCAGCACCTTATACCAGGGGTGGATTCTAAATTTTTTACTACCAGTTCTGTGGGCGTGGCTTATTTTGTGGGCGTGGCTTGGAGGTCATGTGACTGGGTGGGCGTGGCTTCGAGGTCATGTGACCGGGTGGCCATGGCTATGTGTATAGGGACTACTCAAGAGGGCTGAAAAATGTCATTTCTGACAGGTCCTCGCACTTTTGATCATCCTCACATTTATGCCCGTGCAGCATTCTTAACAACCATGTCACTCATTTCACAACTGCTTCTCTTCACCA